>JAGXEW010000763.1:0-52371 GCA_030684275.1 Acipenser oxyrinchus oxyrinchus
TCACATTATTTTTACATACAGCTACCGATTTATACAGTTGTGTTTTTACTGGAGCAATCTAGTTAAAGTACCTTGCTCAAGGGTACAACAGCAGTGCCTCCTCACCTGGGATTGAACCCACGACCCTCCAATAAGGAGTCCAGAGCCCTAACCACTACTCCACACTGTTGCCCTGTGTAGGTAATTAGATAGCTAATTGCAAATGTAAAAATTAACTAAACAGCAGCTGCACAAGCTAGTTGCTTGCGTGCCTTGCAATGAAAGAAAAGTTCCTGTATGTATGCTCCTGATGCGTTGTAATTTCGATACTATAGTATCGAAGAAGTAAGATCTCATATCTCAGTCATCCAATCACCAATCTTTTTTTTTCATAACCATGACAACGGATATTTTTTGAACCACAAGGATGAGCTAGACTCGCCGCAGCGGATTACAGTCTGATACGGTTTGGCATGAAATGTTTTTAATTGTCAATCGCTCCAGGCCCCTCAGGCCCAAGCGTGGCGCCGCCCCTGGCTGGCCTGACAGTTCTTTTCCTGGTACGGGAAGTCGGTCAGCCTGGAAGAAGGCGAGACTCCGTTGCAGGAACGTATTGACCCGGAAGGGAAATGAGGTAGCAGCTGCAGACAGTAAAGGCAGCTGCAATAGTTTACCAAGTGGTCATGCGGAATGGCATAAAGATGCCGGAGAATCGTAAATCTTTTCCTTCGCTTTGGTTACGAAATATAACCCGGAAGGACCCGTGCAGTAAATGGTGAAATATTGTGAGTGTTGGTTTGTTTGTTTTGTCTATAATTGTTACTTGTGTGTTCATAGACGGCTAACACGTTGCGGAGCTGTCGCTAAGGGCCAGCATTGAACCCGGAACAGCACTACACTGTTGTCACTCTTTAAACTGTATCACCCACCACGACACAGCACGCACCCAGGACGGGTGACCGTGATTGTATATTGTGGGAGAGATACCGGTGTTTATTGTTTAGGGCTGCAATCCCTGTTACTGTTCTCCATGTTTTACACATTGCTGTGTATAACTGGAGCTTATTTGGTCACCAGACCTGGATTATAAAGAAAATAAAAATATCTTTTCCATACCGGATTACAAATCTCTGTCTTTTATTCCTGCACTGCATCACCTCCGCACCTGTTCATAATCAGCAGCCACATTGCCACACTGGGCCACTGCAGAACATTAATTCTCTTGTTCAACCACTCCAGTGTGGCTTTGGCTTTGTACTTTGGGTCATTGTCCTGCTGAAATGTGAATTTCCTCCCCAGTTTCAGAGTCTTGACTGACTCAAACAGGTTTTCCTCAAGAATTCCCCTGTACTTTGCACCATCCATTCTCCCCTCTATCCTGACAAGCTTCCCAGTCCCTGCTGAAGAGAAGCATCCCTATAACATAATGCTGCCACCACCATGCTTGACAGGTTGGATGGTGCTGACTGGGTGATGTGCAGTGTTGGGCTTGCGCCAGACGTAACGCTTGGAATTTAAACAAAGTTCAATTTTTGTCTCGTCTGACCACAAAACCTTTTTCCACATGTCTGCAGTATCATCTACATGCTTTTTTGCAAACTCTATACATGCTTTAAGATGAGGCTTTTTGAGTAATGACTTCTTTCTTGCCACCCGTCTATACAGGCCAGCTTTGTGTAGGGACCGGCTTATTGTTGATATTAAATGTCAGACACATAGCAAATTACATTTAATAGAGAATAGTGTAAAGTACTGCACGCAGGCAATAAAAATGTGCATTATAAATATCATATGGGAGATACTGAAATTGAAGAAGGGATCTATGAAAAAGACCTAGGAGTTTATGTTGACTCAGAAATGACTTCATCTAGACAATGTGGGGAAGCTATAAAAAAGGCCAACAAGATGCTAGGATATATTGTGAGAAGTGTTGAATTTAAATCAAGGGAAGTAATGTTAAAACTTTACAATGCATTAGTAAGACCTCACCTAGAATATTGTGTTCAGTTCTGGTCACCTCGTTACATAAAGGATATTGCTTCCCTAGAAAGAGTGCAAAGAAGAGCAACCAGAATTATCCCGGGTTTAAAAGGCATGTTGTATGCAGACAAGCTAAAAGAATTGAATCTATTCAGTCTTGAACAAAGAAGACTACGCGGTGATCTGATTTAAGCATTCAAAATCCTAAAAAGGTATAGACAATGTTGACCCAAGGGACTTTTTTGACCTGAAAAAAAAAAAACAAGGACCAGGGGTCACAAATGGAGATTAGATAAAGGGGCATTCAGAACAGAAAATAGGAGGCACTTTTTTACACAGAGAATTGTGAGGGTCTGGAACCAACTTCCCAGTAATGTTGTTGAAGCTGACACCCTGGGATCCTTCAAGAAGCTGCTTGATGAGATTCTGGGATCAATAAGCTGCTAACAACCAAACGAGCAAGATGGGCTGAATGGCCTCCTCTCGTTTGTAAACTTTCTTATGTTCTTACTACAAGAGGCTGTGTGGAGACCAATCCAAATGCAAACAACCTCTATTCAAGTTAATTAACCACCCTCCCTGATACTATTACAAATTGCAAATCAACCTCTATTGAAATAACCACACTACCTGGCATTAATCACATACATACACTCCTCCCTAAATTGAAACACCAACTTAATAATGATACTTAAATAGTTCATTTAAAATTACTAGGAGCAGGATCAATTACTAATCTTGCCTCAGACGCTGGTTACCTGTAGACTCCCACAGCTAGACTCCCCTCCTGGTTGGCCTCCCTGCGTACGCCACCCGTCCGCTCCAGCTCATCCAGAACTCCACTGCTCGCCTGGTGTTCTTTCTGCCTCGCTTCTCCCATGCAACTCCACTACTCCACTCACTCCACTGGCTCCCGATCACCGCTCGCATCCAGTTCAAGACTCTTGTACTAACCTACAGATGCCTTGACCAGACTGCACCCAGCTACCTCCAGACCCTCATCTCTCCCTACACCCCCACTCGACCTCTCTGCTCCGCCTGCACTAGAAGACTTGCTCTACCGCCTTTATGCTCCCCTGCCTCCAGAGCCCACTCCTTCTCCACCCTCACCCCACAGTGGTGGAATGACCTTCCTACAGATGTCAGGACTGTCCAGTCCCTGACCACATTCCGGCACCTCCTCAAGACTCACCTCTTCAGAAAGCACCTGTTGAACTCCTCTGTTTTTCCCCAGGACACTTATCACCCTTCCTTAAATGCTCTTGCTCTTACCTGCCCCCTATTTTACTGCATTTAATCCTGTACTTTAGAGTACTGTAATCTGTCAAGTGTTATTTAATCTGTAGTATTTTGTATTTAATTATATCCTGATGTACTATCACTGACACTGTTATCTGCTGTATTATTGAATCGTATTTGTACTTCATACTTGTACTTGCTAGAACCAAAGTCATTGTATTTATCTTGCTCTTAATTGTATTATTACTTGTACTGTGATTCTTGAAATGTATTTGTTTACGACTGTAAGTCGCCCTGGATAAGGGCATCTGCTAAGAAATAAATAATAATAATAATAATACGAAGGGCCAAATCTTTAAGAGAATTAAGGATAGAGAGGACCCCACAAAGCCAGACAGACCGAGATACTGTGCAAGAGGAGTCTGAGAAGAAATACTAATGTGTAGACGGATATTGTCAATCTTAGACTTAAAAAACTCTAAGAAACTATTGCATAGCTGATGTGAAGTCGGTAATGTGGAGGGGCAGTTAGGCTTTAACAATCTATCAATAGTAGAGAACAAGTGTCTAGGATTGTCTTGATTATTATAAATAATATTTGAAAAATAGCTCGATCTGGCAGTTTCCAAAGCAGCCCTATATACAACCAGAGATTCCTTCCAGGAGTGCAGATGGAAAGTAAGATCAGAATCCCGCCATCTATACTCAATTTTACAACAGCCAGCCTTGAGAGAGCGCAGCTCCATGGTGTACCATGGAGCACAGCGGGTGTAGGAGACGTACCTAGACTTGACTGGGGCCAGGGAGCCTAAAGTATTAGCTAAGGAGCTATTGAAAGAAGACTGCACCTTCTCATCCAATGTATTAGGAATAGGAAAGACAGAGGGTGAAGAAAGGACAGATTCAGAGAACTTAACATGATCAAAAGAGCGCCAGTTTCGAAAGTTGACTGTACACTTTGGAGTAGAGAGAGAGACAGTAAATTCTAATAAAAGGTGGCTATTTAACGCAAGAATGTCACGACAATGTATGTTATATTTTTTTGTAACAGTAAACATTGGGTGTATTTATCGCAGATCATAATTCATTGCTTTGTTTCTATTGTCATCTGACCAAATCATGTTAAACGTACAAAAGGCCAGGTTAGAACAATTAGATCAGCTTTTAACAATTAAAACGTGATATATCCAGCTCTGGACAAAGGGTTAGTTCACCCTATAGAATTAACTAATACTCTTCCTTCATAAAGTCGAATGAGACCTTCTAAATAATGTTACATACCGCTATGTTTTCCATATACTTGTGAATTAATATTATGTATTAATAAACACATAATCAGAATTACTAAACAAATAATCCATAACATTGTTTATTTTATTTCTGAATGAAGCTAACACAATGTAGTAAATTATTCTGCTGTTAACACTGCTACAGGTTTGTGAATACAGCAGTAAAACTGGGACGATTTAACAGTTTTACCATTTCCGACCTGGACAGAAAATTAAGGTCTGAAAACAGGGCGATTCCCAGCTTTCTCGGGATGTCTGGTAAACCTATGTGTGATTCTGTGAATTTTAACCCAGGTTTAACACAGAAGTTAATAATAAAAACAAGCATTGGTTTGTGTGATATTAATAGTCACTGTAATATTTAATTATATTTAAGTAGGTATTTAAGAAAAAAATTACCAACTTCTTTCAGAACAGTTTTTAATAACTAAAGGCCGGTGTGGCAAAGTGGTTGCAATGCACAGGTTCAGGGGTGATGCAGTGCTCAAGACAATGACAGACAACGTGTAAGACAGAAAGTTAGTTCCATGATCAGTCAAGATTTTCTTGGGGATCCCTACTCTAGCCATAATCTGCACTAGTTCTTTGGCTATTGCAGCTGCACTAGTGGATCTCAATGGGAATCAGAAGGTAGCAACAGGCCCACTATGTCCATTGCAATGCGTTCAAAGGGAGTGAAAATAATTGGCAGTGGGACCCAAGGGACAGGACGCACTCGACCCGGCACTACTCTCTGGCAGTCTGGGCATGTGGCTACATATTTCAACACTTCCTTATGAAGTCCTACCCAATAAAATTGAGCCAATATCTGTTCCCTCGTTTTGTCAACTCCGAGATGCCCCGCAAAAGGGATGCGCCAGCCTCGAGTTGACAAGACAGGGGAACCATCAATTGTGCTACAGGCTGTCCTGTGCCCGTGGCAAGGTTTACCCTATATAACAATTGTCCCTTGATAATGAAGTGTGGAAATACTAGCGCCCCAGCGCCGTCAACATCCTTACCTTCAATAGACCAGACCTGTTCCCGAGCATGCACCAGTGTGGAGTCGTTGCTTTGGCCCTACACTAGGTCCGCGCTCGAGGCCCACTGGTTCGGTATATTGAGAGGGGCTGGAGTAGCCTCTGCCCTGGATTGCCCAGTAATCTCGCCCTCTCGGTCACATTGTGTACCAACTCCCTTTGGCGTTTGTTACCATCAGAGCATTTTCCCACCAGACCCCAGCTTCATCTCACTGATGCTCCCTCCCATTTTTCGATCCTTCTCTCTATTAGTTTTTCTAGGACAGAAAATAAGGGGAAAACATTTCAGCTTGTAAGTGGAAAATATTACCAATCATTATCCCTTTTCCTTTTTCTGCCATTTTTCCGTGTGTGGCTAAGACTGCCATTAATTTAATCATTTTTTTAAATTTTGGCCAGTCTCGGCCCAGAATAACCGGGTGTGGTAGCCTTTCCGCCACCCCTACTACTAGGTGACGTTTTATCGGTCCTACCGACAAGTATACTTTTAAGGTGGGGTATGCCGCCGTGTCTCCATAGATACAGGAGATAGCCACCTGGCCTCGTCGCTGCCACGAAACACCACCCAAGAAAGCTGTACAAATTAAGGTCTGCTCACACTCTCTGTCCACTAATGTGTGGGTTTTCACATTCCCTAAAACCACATCAACAATATAAGGCCCAATTGCAAGCTGCCACGTCACACTCCATCGCAGATGGGCATGACTTGGCCTGGTGTCTCGGTTGGTGGCATCTAAAACAGGTAGGGGGGAAAGAAGGAGCAGAGGTTAAATATCTGTCCTGTTGCTAGTGAGGCAATGGGGCAGGGGCAGCAAATCTACCCTAGTTGGGGGTCAACCTTGGCTTCCATGAAGGGGAGGTAAGGTTGCCCATTGGGGTCGGCGGTCTAGGGGGTGTCGGTCCTGGTCCCGGTGATGGTGGAGCGGAGAGAGGAGGTGGTGCTCGGCTGCTTTGTTGTGCTGGAGTGGTCAGTAGGCCGGTCTTTGCGGAGACCAGGATTCGAAATCCTCAGCCAGTTTCACACCATCTTCCATGTTGTCGGGGTTGTGGCGCCTTATCCATACCTAGGTTTCAGTGCCGACCACATGGCAAAACTGCTCCACAATGATAGACTCGCCCATCTGTAAGCTTGTTATCTGGTCGGGGTTGAGCCAGTGCACCATGTGGTCACACAACTTCTGCACAACAACCCTGGGGCATGTGTCCGGGGATCTCCCAGAGCCATACTCGGTGTGTTTCCCCCATGATGTTCAGACGGTGCAGAGTGGCTTGCTTTACCAGGTCGTACTGGGTGCTTCGGCATCCGTCATGGCCTGGTAGCCTGCGCCTCCTCGATCAGGCAGGGTCCCAGCGGGCTTGCCCAGAACTCCTTGGGTCATGACGCAGTGGTAGCCAGTCGCTCAAAGGCGACCAGGTAAGCTTCCGGGTCATCCTCCACTGTCTTCTTCTGTGCCCTTGCCTTTGGGGCCGTCATCACGGGTCCTGCTGGTACAGTATCGCCAGACCAACCCTCTCGATCAGCGTCATTTACCTTTCCTGTCTCCAGCTCTCCTCAATCTCCCGTCTTCTGTCCAGCGCCTCCAGTGAAGAGTGATCCATCCCTTATTTTCTGACACCATGTGTTACAAAGTGGATGTAGTGCGCAGGTGTAGGGGTGATGTAGTGTTCAAGACAATGACAGATAACAAAGTACTGGTGAAATGGCGGTTTATTTTTGTAATCCAAAGTCTGATGACAAAACAGTAAACAATAATGATAACAGACAAAACACAATGTTTTCCGTATTGCTCTGTTTAATTCACGGGTTTAAACACCCACAAGCAACACAAACATGATCACAAGTCCACAGTGAGTGCTATAGTGCTCGTGGTGCAAATACAGCTATCGTGACACAAGTACAGTGTTGTCCGGGTTTGGTGCTGACCTTTAGCGACAGCTCCGGATCGTGTTAGCTGTCTAATAACAACAAACCAGAATATATTTAGACATGACAAAACACTCACGATAACAACACGGTTCTCCTCCTTCCGGTTTTCAAATAAAGCCACGCCCCGACGTGTTTCATTTAAGTTCTGTTTTCCTTATTATTCTTATATACTACACACCACGAGGTAATTATCCTAAAAGAAGGCAGTACATTCTTTACATATGGTACCAGAAGTGGGGTGGTCAGAAGAACCCTGAGAAATGGAGGAGTTTCTCCAGAGAGTTCTGCAAGCCACAGCCGCACAGCAGCAAGCCACGGCTGTGCTGCAGGAAAATAACCGAATCCTCGCAGAACAAGCCGCACAGGATCGCCTTGAATGGCGCACCATGTTTCAACAGCTGGGTGTCGCTCAGCCGACCAGAGAGCCAGCAGCTGCGGCTCAGCACCCGATATGGGCCAGTCACTTTCTTCAGAAAATGACTTCAGCGGATGATGTGGAAGCCTACCGGCTCAGCGAGAGACCTGGCCGGTCGAACAGTGGGCAGGGATCGTTGCCCCCTTCCTCAACGGAGAAGCACAAAAAGGATTGCAAAGTCTTAAAAGCAGAGATTCTGGCCAGAGCGGGTGTAAGAGTGCAAAGATTTCATGGCTGGGGGTATGAAGAAGGGAAAGCCCCCCGGTCACAGTTGTTTGACCTGATTCACGTGGTAAGGAGATGTTTAAAGTCCGAGCTCAACAATTCTGCACGGGTTGTCGAACTGTTTGTCTTGGATCATTTTTATGGAAACTGCTGCCCCATTTGAGAAGGTTGCAGTTATTGCTGCTAAAGGTGGCATAACCAGTTATTGAGTCTAAGGGGGCGATTACTTTTTCACACGGGGGCATTGGGTGTTGCATAACCTTCTTTAATAAATAAATGAAATATGTATCAAACTTTTGTGTTATTTGTTCACTCAGTGTCCCTTTTATCTAATATTAGGTTTTGGTTGAAGATCTGATAACATTCAGTGTCAAAAATATGCAAAAATGCAGAAAATCAGATAGGGGGCAAATACTTTTTCACGGCACTGTAGTTGTAAAACAAACAACGTGTTTCAACACTAACGTGTCTTCATCAGGTATATCAACACCAGCAGAATACATGAACCCCAGTTTCTTGCAACAGTTGTGATGGTGACCAAACATGAGAGTACTGTTGTGTAAAAAAAAAAGTAGCTTAAAATTAACAGTTGTTTAGGAAATGTAGAACAAGAACAGCAACAAATAAAAATACACATAAGGTTTGTGTCTTGCACGCGTGCCATTAACAAAATGCCCTGAAAATTTAACGTAATTAATGAAGGGTTGTAATGCAGCAAAAAGAGCAAGAATTAAACAAACAAGGATGTGAAAATGCTACCGTACCAAGCTGAAAAAAATTGTCTTTGTGAACTCCAATAAACCAATGTTATCTTTCGCCAGTCAAATCGTAGAGTGCCTAAAATCCCAGTAGATTGTGTTACATTGTTTACCGTCAGGAGTTTAAGTGATTTAATTGAACAAGATTCCATGGTTAGATGAGCTGATAATATCTCTTCAGCCAAAGAATCAGCCACAGTAATTTAAGAGCAACGGTACCATTATGTAAACCGTATGTAGTGTGAGCTTTGAACTAATGCAGGGTCAGCTGTTGAACAAAGTTTATTTCTGAAACTACCATTTAAAAATGTGAAAGCAGAACACACAGAAATGTGTGCGGTCAGCTGGCTTGCATTCCCTTCCCTTCTCCCCTGCTCCGGCCATGACGTACAACGACCTTCAAACTTGATTATTTCGACCTACAGCCACAAACACGAGCGCATTAGTGGTGTTTTAAGGTCAAAAACGGTGTAATGAACCCTTTCCAGGAATCGGATAACCTGGTTCCTAGAAGGCCAGAACCAACTCCGAATTCTTCTACCCAAGTTATGCTTAATATATATACAACTTTATTTTATAAATACAACTAAAGAACATGAAGGATAAGGCAATTAAAAGATCAAAGATTAGTCATATAGCAGCATTTATTATTATTTGTTTATTTAGCAGACGCCTTTATCCAAGGCGACTTACAGAGACTAGGGTGTGTGAACTATGCATCAGCTGCAGAGTCACTTACAACTACGTCTCACCTGAAAGACGGAGCACAAGGAGGTGAAGTGACTTGCTCAGGGTCACACAATGAGTCAGTGGCTGAGGTGGGATTTGAACCAGGGACCTCCTGGTTAGGAGCCCTTTTCTTTAACCACTGGACCACACAGCCTCCTTTAACCACTGGACCACACAGCCTAGAAACTTTCTTCAAAGAAAAAACTGATACATAAAAACACAGTTATTTACAGTATAATAAGAATAACTCAATTATCAGCTGTACCTTAAAATATAGCACAAGGTAATAACTTTAGTTCCAAAAGAGTATTGTGCTATTTAGTCTTTAGTCATGGGTAATTAGTAATTAGCATAGTAATTAGCATCAATAAGCAAGATGGATTATTTCATACAAGCAAGGTCCACTAATAATATATTTAGTGAAAGGAAGCCAATAGCCAAAATACATTCAAAGTGAATATATTATTAAAGTGTTTCAACTAATAAACAAAGATTATACAAAGTAAATAAAACATACTAAGTAAAAGTGCAGTTCAACTGGACAAAGCAAGTGTAATCAAGAACCATAAACCAAAAATAATATACAGAAAACTGTGGCTAATGCTCATCCTGAAAGGGTCGTCTCCTGTTCGTTCTAGGAGCCTGTCCACGTTCGCAGTGATGTGCGTAACAAAGGCTCCTGGAAGGCAGCACACTGTTGTAGTAAGGGGGTCCAAACTGCAAACTGAACTTGCTGTGTTTCTCAATATGGAGTCCCCAACAATCATGACCTCCCTTCTTTTTGCTGCCTGGCCAGCACTGTTTATAGGGTCCTGGGTGTTGTTCCTTTTGTTCTCTTGATGTTGGTTTTGATCCTCTAAATGTTGAAGTTGCTCAAATTTGTTGGATGTTTTGATTTCTGGTGGTTGTGTTTGACGAAGTTTCTTTTTTTCCCGGCTTCTGCTTATCTGAACCCAGCGAGCGTGATATTGCAACGCATTGTAACTCAGGTAGCACACTTTGAGTTTTCATAATGAATAAAACACGGGTCATATCTGTGTAATAAGCAAATACATAATTGTGCATTTCTTATTATTTGTTTATTTAGCAGACGCCTTTATCCAAGGCAACTTACAGAGACTAGGATGTGTGAACTATGCATCAGCTGCAGAATCACTTAGAACTACATCTCACCCGAAGACGGAGCACAAGGAGGTAAAGTGACTTGCTCAGGGTCACACAATAAGTCAGTGGCTGAGGTGGGATTTGAACCGGGGACCTCCTGGTTACAAGCCCTTTTCTTTAACCACTGGACCACATAGCCTCCACATGTCGACATCCCCCACATGTCGACCTGTTCCTATCCAGTTTTAAATAACTAGCATAACAGAGGCAGAAGTGTTAAAGGGACTAGGAGCTCTTAAAATAAACAAATCCCCTGGGCCGGCGTGTATCACTCAGTAATTATAATCCCCTGGTTTGAGCTGTAACCAAAGTCCAGTTTTACGTACACCAACACTAAACACAGAACACAAACACAGTTTTTAGTGACAGTGAATAAGTGCTAGTGGTGTAATACAGTTCTCCATGAATGCAGGGGTGAAAGTGATGTCCGGGTTGATGCTGGCTTGTGCTACAGCTCCAGATCATGATATTGGTAGTCTAGTTTAAGACAAACAGACAGATACAACAAACACTAACACACAAGACAAAAACTCACGGTTCTCAGCAGATATTTAGACCCTAGTTCCATGCACCAAGCGACCTCTGTTTCTTGCATGGAACTAGGGTCCTGTACTTTCAATAGCATTCCAGGACAGACAAAAACTAGAAACTGTAGGAGAAAAAGATGGGAGATTGGAGAAATCATGAGAAAAAAAAGAGAGAAAGAAGACAAAACAAAGGATACATTTATATAATTCTCACATCTGCACTTTTAGTTCTTAGAATTGATCCAGTTCACTGTTATTCAAGGAGAGGAATTGACTCTTGGCAGGTAGTGGACCTTGGGGGGAAAAGGTTTGGTATAGCAGGCACAATGGGCCATAGTGGGTGTTGGCATGTCTATACTTTTTACAATTTTCAAATTCGGGTTAAACCCGAGAAAATGCTGAATCATCGTGCATAATATAAAGGTTGCTAACCAATTGCTTCAGTTTTATGACCTATTATTAGCTTATTTTATTATTTGTACTCCGTGCTTTGTGTTGAGAATATTTTGGTTTTATGTTAATACTGAATATTACAAATAGTGCAAACAGAACACTATAGATGAACTTCATCCTGGTACCTTTGCTGTTGAATTGCAGTTTGAGTGCTTTGAAACACCTTGGAAGCAGCAGCAATGTGTCAGATATAGAATCGTCTTTGAAATATCTGCACATTCCAAATTGGGACCAGTAACAGAACACCAAGGAACATTTACCAAGGAACAGATTGCTTACACTACGACCCCTATATACCCTCCCCCATGACCCCTAGATTAACAAGCACATTCACTCCTCTAATCCGCAGATGCCACGTCGTTTCCCACCCCGGTCATTGAGTTTGGGTGCTGTAGCTACGCCCCTCTTATAGATAGCCCACCTAACCACCTAACCCAAGGAATAAATTGTCATGCCATTTAGTCCAGGGTACTCTGTTCCCTTTACACAAAGCCCTCACAAGTCAAGAGGGAGATCTAGCACCAAGAATCATTCGATCTCTGCCGCAGGCCCCCAGAACACATGTCAACAAATGCCTGCTTTCCTATTTAAGAGTAGATAAAAACAAAAAGCTTGAGTTTAAGAAGGCAGAGGAGGCGGTTGGCATTAGACCGGGTCCAACAACAACACTTTGTTCCAACATGTGTTGTAAAAATAAAGCAAAAACTGTTTTGAAAACTGTCCAAAATATTTACTTGGGGACTAAGAATGAAAAGTTTCAAGAAAAGAAATGCCATTTTTGATATGGAAACTGTCAAAATAAAAGGGGAAGCTGGAAGGTAAGAATTTCAGTCAGGACAATGGCATTTAAATACTACTACTATTAAACTGTATCTGTTGGTATTGTGGTTTCATCTAGTGGTTTTCAAACTGGGGTACTGTGGCGGAGTGTCCCGCCCCTATTTATTATTATTTGTATTTGTTTGCGGCGCGGATAAAAGCGCCGCGTCTTTTGTTATTGTTTTTTATATTTATATTTAAAAACTTTGTGAGGATGCATGACTGATCAGCTACTGATTATTTAACTAGCTGACAGTCATGCATCCTTACCAAACGCTGCAGACTGTGGCCGAGGGGTAATAAGATAATTAACAACTAGTTAACCCCTCGGCCAGAGTATAAGAACCAGCAGTTGTCCGTTCTGCAGGTGGAGTGTTGGAGTAGAGAGTACGGGAGAGCGGAGAGAGAGCGCGTAGAAGACATAGAAACAATTGCTAAAACGTGCTGGTTTAGCCAGCACGCCACTTACTTGTTTGTCTGTTTATTCGTTTGGCCCTCGTGCCCTTTCCTTTGGTTTGTGTTTTGTTTGTTTAAATCTTTTGTTTTATTTATTAATAAATACGCTGAGTGCCGTTGCACTCAGCTTCACCCGCCATCCATTGTTTTGGTTTCAGTTACTTCCTGGTCCGTGACGTCATCACACTCACCACTGCGAGCCAGACTGTCACATATGGTGTCAGAGTGGGATAAACAACGCCTCCAGGAGCCGGACCAGGAAAAGGACGTTTTTTTTGTTTTTTCAAAAGTGTTTTTTGTGAAGGGAAAAAAAAAAAATGGGAAGAAAAAGGGAGGAGAGAGGAATGGCCAGCCCCACAACAGAGGGACAGTGGAAGCCAGAGGATGGATCCTGAGCTCCGGCCATGGGATCTCGCATGGTGGGTACACAGGAGGACTCCATGGAGGAGTGGTGTACGTACTGCCATCGATATGGGCATGAGGAGGAAAGCTGCCCAGAGGTCGACCGGGACACAGATGAGGAAAGGGATGAGCCCAAGTCCCGTTGTGTCCAGCACCCAGAAGGGGGAGCGAGCATCCAGCCCAGAGGGGGAGCGCGAGCATCCAGCCCAGAGGGGAGCGCGTGCATCCAGCGCCAGAGGGGGAGCGCGTGCATCCAGCGCCAGAGGGGGAGCGTGCATCCAGCGCCAGAGGGGGAGCGCGTGCATCCAGCGCCCAGAGGGGGGGAGCCCGTGCATCCAGCGCCCAGAGGGGGGGAGCCCGTGCATCCAGCACCCAGAGGGGGGAGCCCGTGCATCCAGCGCACAGGCCTCCAGCAGCAGAGGAAGAATACCTGCTGCCTCTGCCTCCGCCACCTCCACCGCCAGGAGCAGAGCAGCAGGAGCTGCCTCTGCCTCCGCCACCTCCACCGCCAGGAGCAGAGCAGCAGGAGCTGCCTCTGCCTCCGCCACCTCCACCGCCAGGAGCAGAGCAGCAGGAGCTGCCGCTGCCTCCGCCACCTCCACCAGCAGAGGGTGAATGCCTGCTGGTTCCGTCTCAAGCGCCGTGGGAGGACTGCTTACCGCTCCCAGCTCCACCAGCAGAGGGTGAATTCCTGCTGGTTCCGCCTCAACCGCTGTGGGAGGATTGCTTGCCCCTCCCACCTCCACCCGCAGAGGGTGAATACCTGCTGGTTCCGCCTCAACCGCGTGCTGCTCCCAGCTCCACCAGCAGAGGGTGAATGCCTGCTGGTTCCACCTCCACTGTCATGGGAAGGACTGCTCCTGCCCTGCCTCGCACCGCCCAAGGATGCCTGCCTCGCACCGCCCAAGGATGCCTGCCTCGCACCGCCCAAGGATGCCTGCTCCGCATCGCCTGGGGCTGCCTGTTGCTCCGCATCGCCTGGGGCTGCCTGTTGCTCCGCATCACCTGGGGCTGCCTGTTGCTCCGCATCGCCTGGAGAGCCACCAGTTATAGGGTACGAGGGAGAAGTGGAGCTCCCGCTGCCGCCTCCATGGCCAGGGGCTCCCCTCCCGAGTTTGCCTCCGGAGGGTCCGCTACTGCTGCTGCTGCCGTCGCCTCCCGAGGGTCCGCTGCTGCTGCCGTCGCCTCCCGAGGGTCCGCTGCTGCTGCCGTCGCCTCCCGAGGGTCCGCTGCTGCTGCCGTCGCCTCCCAAGGGTCCGCTGCTGCTGCCATCGCCTGCCGAGGGTCCTGTTTTGCCTGGGGTCGCTACCAGTCCTGCCATGCGGCAGGAAATACTGTGGCTGGAGCCCCATGAAGGGGAGCTGCTGGCCACGGAAAAGGGGGGGGAGGTCAGGAGACCAGCTTCCCCAGCCGCACTTTCGCGGCAGAAAATATTGTGGCTGGAGCCCCATGAAGGACAGCTGCCGGCCACGAAGAAGGGGAGGTCAGAAGACCAGCTCCCCAGCCGCACTTCGCGGCAGGAAATACTGTGGCTGGAGCCCCATGAAGGGCAGCTGCCAGCCATGAAGAAGGGGAGGTCAGGAGACCAGCTCCCCGCAGCAATTTCGCTGCAGGAGAGGGTGGCCGGAGCCCCACGGAGGGGAGCTGCCGGCCATGAAGAAGGGGGCAGGTCTGGAGGCCACCCCAAAATTTTTGGCCAGAGGAGCCGGCCTGTGCGTGGCCATTGGAACGCCACGGCTGTTTGGGTGGGAGGAGGACATCCCACCATGGCCGCCACCTTTGGCCCATTGCTGCCCTTGTTCCTGCGCCGAGACTGCTAGCCGGGACTTTAGGGAATAAGGGGAGGTGGCCAAAAGGCCATGTGTGCTGCGCAGGGGGCATGTGTATGGAGTGTCCCGCCCTATTTATTATTATTTGTATTTGTTTGCGGCGGATAAAAGCGCCCGCCTTTTGTTATTGTTTTTATATTTATATTTAAAACCTCGTGAGGATGCATGACTGATCAGCTACTGATTATTTAACTAGCTGACAGTCATGCATCCTTACCAAACGCTGCAGACTGTGGCAGAGGGTAATAAGATAATTAACAACTAGTTAACCCCTCGGCCAGAGTATAAGAACCAGCAGTTGTCCGTTCTGCAGGTGGAGTGTTGGAGTAGAGAGTACGGGAAAGCGGAGAGAGCGCGTAGAAGACATAGAAACAATTGCTAAAACGTGCTGGTTTAGCCAGCACGCCACTTACTTGTTTGTCTGTTTATTCGTTTGGCCCTCGTGCCCTTTCCTTTGGTTTGTGTTTTGTTTGTTTAAATCTTTTGTTTTATTTATTAATAAATACGCTGAGTGCCGTTGCACTCAGCTTCACCCGCCCATCCATTGTTTTGGTTTCAGTTACTTCCTGGTCCGTGACGTCATCACACTCACCACTGCGAGCCAGAATGTCACAGGTACGCAAGACAAATTCTGAAATGTTGGACAACGCATTTTATTTAGTACCACTTGCCAATCTATTGCAAACTTTTGTCATGTAATCAACGTTTAATCGCTAACACCAGACTGATGTGCGTGACAGAGCGTTCAAAGCACACGTGACTAATTTACATATTCAATATGTACGTTTTAAATAAGCCCTGTTGTTTAAATGTCATATAAACAGTTGGGCAATTACTGCAGTCTGTCTTTGGGATTAAAAAAAAATACATATTAAAAAAAAAAACAACTAAAAGCCTAGTCTTTAACTCATTTTATTTCCTGTGTGCGTTCGTGCCTGCAAATCGATATTTATCTCATACCAGACGTAACGGCTTGTCAAACTAGACCGCATGACAATACTTTGGTTTCTGATTGGCCATACATACATTCTGTATTTTGAAATGAACCAATAGTACTTAAGTTACAATAAACTCTGTTGGCTCAATACAAGTACATTACTAGCAAAGGGCGAGCAAGACAAAATACCGTCAGAGATTAAAAACGCCAAAAATGTCTTGCGACTGACGCTCTCTCCAATTTCCTTACCATCATCAGTGATTTGTTTGGTAACAAGCAGGGACATCCATCATACTGATACAGGTAAGTGTTTTTAAAAATGCCAATAATATGTTTTCGTAATGAGGTCAGCTGTAGAGATGCGTGGATAGTGAACTTTTCTGTAATTTTATTATCAATAAAAGTACATGATTGCCATTTGCTATCACAAAATAGTCCTGTGTCATTTCTGAGTGATTGAGGCTAGCATGGAGGCTACGTTGAAATTAAATCATTAATATTTACAATAAAATTCTGTTCTAGTTTCCAACCACTAGAAACCTGTTTGAGGGACTATTTTCATCCAAAAGTAAATATAATATATATTTTGTTCTTTTATAATACTGTAACTTTTATAATTACGTGGGGGTACGTGGTGGACTACATTTTTTGGAAAGGGGTATGCAGCTTAAAAAGATTGAAAACCCCTGTTCTAATGTGATTTGGTACAATGAATATCCTCTACTCTGTGATACACCAGCATCACTGTGACACATTTCCCAATATTTTCCCCAAAAGTGACAGTGAGTATTGTAGAGACACCTTGGTTGAATCTACAGCTTTACAGTTTTATTTTTTGTTCTTCAGAAACAAAAGGTCTGTAAACTCTGTTGGCATATTTAAAACAAACAAAAATAAGAAATGGTGGTTGGTTCTGAATCAAACATATTGACTCCCTCACTGAAGAAAATGTCCCCCTAAAATTTTTAGAGGGGGCCACATTGAACCTCAGTCTGTAAGTCCTGCAGCAAACACTGTGAATTATGACTGTTCATCCAGCCATTCAAGTCTGAAATCATCTGAGATGTGGAGAGCTGGTTATCGCATGTCATTACATGCAAATGTTCCCATAGCATGTGACCCAATAACTTCATTATTGAGTCTTTCACTTCTTGAACTCTCCTGTAAGTGCAACTGAACTAACAAACATACACGTTTCACCAAAACTATTTGCCCTACAGCTGCATTGACCATTGTGTACAATATTAAAATGTCCGTTGTCAATTTGCACAGCCAAATAGCCTTGTTCTTGAGTATAATTTCCGTTTTCTTTTTTATTTTTTTTAAATTAATCAATTAATCAATTAATTAACTAATTAATTTTCATAAATTTAGTCATTGCCAATTTTTATTATTTTCTCCCCCATTTGGAAATGGCGAATTATTTTTAGGCTCAGCTCACCGCTACCACCCCTGCACTGACTCAGGAGGGTGAAGACGAACACACGCTGTCCTCCGAAGCGTGTGCCATCAGCCGACCGCTTTCTTTCACACTGCAGACTCACCATGCAGTCACCCAAGAGCTACAGCGTCGGAGGACAACGCAGCTCTCGGGCAGCTTACAGGCAAGCCCGCAGGTGCCCGGCCAGACTACAGGGGTCGCTGGTGCGCGGTGAGCCGATGACACCCTGGCCGACCTAACCCTCCCTCCCCCCAGGCGACGCTCAGCCAATTGAGCGCCGCCCCTGGAAGCTCCCATCTTCGGTCGGCAAAGGAATAGCCTGGACTCGAACTCGCTACGTCCAGACTACAGAGCGCATCCTGCACTCCACATGGATGGCCACTCAAGAGCCCCTAATTTACGCTTTCAATTATTAACTGACTTTGTGTTTTACGGACACCTAATACATCCTGTTGCTGTGCACCAACTTTCTTAGCAAAGACAATGTGTTTACAAACATTTCCAAGTAAAGCAAAGGGACAGTCACAAGTAAAGAAAGTGAGATTAACAAGGTAAAATCTGCACTCACTATGTTCTGAAGGAACAACACATTCACCATTGTCTTTCGCACTGCAAAGCTGTGCCAATGCCTTGTCCATTTTTTTGACAGAGGAGTCACTGTCAAATGCAGGATTTCCAATTGTAATCCTTCCAGCTTGGCAAAAAAAAAAAAAACAAACAAAAAAAACGCATCACCTACTTCCCAATGGTTTATCCTATTAAAGGGACAGTGTATATTTATGAAATCATTAACCAGCTATGTAGTCAAACAGGTGAAGCACACACCATTAAATCACTACACACACTTTATATAATATACAATTAAGGCTTCATTCTTTCATGAACACCAACAATATAAATAAATGCTATGTCTTTTACTAAATAAGAAATACACAGTTGTATGGTTACAGCGAGTCCAAAACTGCGCCGCCATCACTGCGACAGACATTACAGCGCCTGCCCATAACAGCGCTACGACATCACCGCGACAGCCATTACAGCGGTGACCATTACAGCGACAGACATTACAGCGCTACGACATCACTGCGACAGCCATTACAGCGGTGACCATTACAGCGACTGCCCATAACAGCGCTACGACATCACCGCGACAGCCATTACAGCGGTGACCATTACAACGACTGCCCATAACAGCGCTATGACATCACCGCGCCAAACTACAATTCCCACAAGACTCTGTGAAGTTCACAAAAGTGTCACTTACCAGGAACTCGGACACACGACGCAGTCAGAGCCGGGTTCACCACAGATTTTCTGATTGCAGAAGACTATAGTTTGTTTGTTTTTTCACTGTTCCGATACAGCCCTATCATAACTAGACTGGTAAATACTGGTAAAACCTCCATGCAATAAAAGCGTGTTTCCATGAGCATTGTTGTTTTTCACTTGAAACTTGGTTGTCTGAGAGTGATGGAGACGAATATAATATTAGTGGGTACACACTGTATAGGAAAGGCAGGACAGAAGAGGCGGAGGGGTAGCGTTATACATAAGAAATAGTCTTGAAGCCCAGGTGTTAAATCTGGACAAAGAAAACAATGCCGAATCAATATGGGTCAGAATAATGGACACAAATTCAAAGAGCATAACAATAGGAGCATGCTATAGACCACCAAATTCAGACGCCAAGCAAAATAATCTGTTATACAATGACATTAGAAATGCATGTAGAAAAGGAGAAGCCATGCTAATGGGGGATTTCAACTTCCCCCATATAAAATGGGAAAACCCGGTGGGGAGCACGACGGACGAAATTGAAATGGTGGAAATGACAAATGACTGCTTCCTAACACAATTTGTCAAGGCACAGACTAGAGGGGAGGCATGCCTTGATTTAGTCTTTTCAAATAACAAAGACAGAATAACTAAAACTCTTGTACTCGCCTACAGATGCCTTGACCAGACTGCACCCAGCTATCTTCAGATCCTCCAGATGTCGTGATATGCAGTTCTATATATGAACATCATTTTTTTAAACTGTTTTTGTTATGTATCGTTCCTAGAACTGTATACAGCTGTGTAAGTTTTTAAAGACCTAATGCACAGTATTATGACTTCATTACATTTGATGCACCTACCTGTAATAATCAACAACCTTGTTTGAGAGAAGGAGAAGCAGCTGGTCTAATCGCCTGTTTGTGATGGAACCCATGAATTTATATTTCAGGCTGTGAAAAAATCTTTTAAAAAGAGGCATTATAAAATTAGACTGGAGCTGAAATTTTAGCACATACAAATTATATCCCCAAGGGGAGCTATTGAAACATAAAAGAAACAATACTGGGTTGTGGCAAAAGATGCAACAACAACATTTAGTCTGTATGTGAAGTTCAAACATTGACAGCCTTGAGGTTTCCACACTACAGCTGACAATTACTGCAAGAATCTTATAGCGTGTATTTATTCTGAATAGAGGTCTGGTTTTGTGTTTTGAGTGCTTTCGCTGAGGATGCGAGTATTACTTCAGCACTTTGCTGGGTAAATAATACAATGCACTTGTACCCAAGCAGCAGATACAGCTCATCATTGCAACTTTAACAGTCATTTCTCCCAACGAATACTTCCTTGAGCCATAAGTAATTAAGAAAGTATAGTTGTGCAGTATCCAAGCAGAACCAGTTACTGGGCAGGAACATTATTCTCTTAAAGCATAACTTATTTATTGCAATTCCATCAGCACTGGTGAATGGCTAAGACTTATGTCTCAGCCAAGCACAAGAACAATACTATGTAATAGAGATCAATACCTGGAAATACACATGCCAGGAAATGACAGGACGGGAACAAATTAACAAATTGGGGGCACATTTACATATTTTCAACCACAAATGAGGTAAACCCTCTTAAGACACAGACTGTGTTGTAAACGTGCTACATTTTAGAAGCTTGTATGTTATTACAGTGGCACAGAACTAGATGTCTCAAAAACTAAAATAATACATACTTACCTTTCTGACAGGTTGTTAGTTTCACTGTTGCCATGGTACATCTGTCGACCAAACTGTTTGCAATACGAAGCCAATTTTCCTTGAGGTAGTTGCTGACCTTCATGTTTCTTGTTACAGTATACAGATGCTCAAGCACAATATTCCTACTGAATAAAATTGAACATATATTGACATTACAACTCAAGTTCAACAAATGAGCCATATAATTGGAGTATAAAATAACATGTTAAAATGAAATTGTAATTCTGAATGTGCCATCCTTTACCCTACTAACCTACCCTACCCTTGCTAGTATACACTAGTTGTAAAATGTGCACAGCCACACATTACAGTATATAAGAAACATATACCTACTGTGGCAAAGTGGCTGCTGATTGGAAACAGATGCAGAGGTGATGCAGTGCAGAAATAATCACATACCAGGGCACTGCTCTGGCCTGGTTCTCCTCCTACCTCTCCAACCGCACTTACCAGGTAACCTGGCATGGAGCAACCTCCACACCTCGCCCTCTCTCAACAGGAGTCCCCCAAGGGTCAGTCTTGGGTCCTCTCCTGTTCTCTCTCTACACCCGGCCCTCTCATCGCATCCTATGGTTTCTCATACCATTTCTATGCTGATGATGCTCAGATTTTCCTCTCCCCCCCCCTCTGACTCCACCATCCCCTCCCGTATCTCTACCTATCTGTCTGCTATCTCCTCTTGGATGCACTCGCATCACCTCAAACTCAACCTCTCTAAATCTGACCTCCTTTTCTTTCCCTTCTCCTCCTCCTCCCCCTCCTCTGATCTCTCTATCTCCATTCCTCTGGAATCTACCACACTCTCTCCCTCCTCCTCAGCTAAGAACCTCGGAGTCACCCTGGACCCCTGCCTCTCATATTCCCAGCACATCTCCACTCTGGCATGCACTTGCCGATTCTTCCTGAGCAATTTAAGAAGAATCTGACCCTTCCTCACCAACTACGCCACCCAGCTCCTTGTCCAGGCCCTGGTACTCTCCTGCCTAGACTACTGCAACTCCCTCCTGGCTGGCCTCCCTGCATCCACCACCCGTCCGCTCCAGCTCATCCAGAACTCTGCTGCTCGCCTGGTGTTCTCTCTGCCTCGCTTCTCCCACGCAACTCCACTGCTCCGCTCACTCCACTGGCTCCGGATCACCGCTCGCATCCAGTTCAAGACTTGTACTCGCCTACAGATGCCTTGACCAGACTGCACCCAGCTACCTCCAGACCCTCATCTCTCCCTACACACCCACTCAACCTCTCGGCTCCTCCTGCACTAGAAGACTGCCTGTCCCTCCTCTACGCTCCCCTGCCTCCAGAGCCCGCTCCTTTTCCACAATGTACAAACAGAATTCTCCCAAAAATAATCCTTTTATTATTATAACAGAAATAGCGCAAAGTAATCCAAAATCCAAAATAATAATCCACCTTTCTACCAGCGATGGTATCAGGGTAAAACAGAAAGGGTCCAGTCTCTGGAAAATAAACAAAAACGACACTCCTCAACCACAATCCTCCGTGCACGAAAATGTGCTCGTCTCCTCCAGGGTTTGTGGTGTGTGCGCTGTGCTGTGTTGTGCTGTGTTGTGCTGTGCGGTGAGGGCGTGCTCTGCAGTTTGTGCTGGCTTTGTAGCTACAACCTCCCGTCCTCCGGCTCCTCTGCAAAATACACAAAACAAACACGTAATAAAAACAAAACACAATAACTCCGGCTGGTCGTTTAACCTCTCAGCGCAAGGGGAGGTTTTGACGTAGCTGCTTCCCCTTTGTACACAGCAAACTCCTCCCTGCAGTCAGCGCGTCGCCATGGTTTCTCCAATAGAGGGCTGCCCCGCAGCTGACCGCAATGGAATCGTCCTTGCAGCTACACGCCCCTCCTAATATGGTCACCATCCGGTTTCCACCTACCACCGAGGTGGCAGATCTAGGAGGCAGCATACCTTTCCCCTTACACAGTGCCCTTTCTAATCGGGAGGGAGATTTACAGCATCGATCCTTTCTCTCTTTATCACACCTTCCTACAGATGTCAGGACTGCCCAGTCCCTGACCACCTTCCAGCACCTCCTCAAGACTCACCTCTTCAGACAGCACCTGTAGAACTCCTCTTTGCGACAAGTGTTATTCAATCTGTAGTATTTTGCACTTAATCATATCCTGATGTAACTATCACTGACACTGTTATCTGCTCCGATATTGAATCGTATTTTGTCATATACTTGTACTTACTAGAAGCGAAGTCATTGTATTTTATCCTGCTCTTAATTGTATTAATACTTGTACTGTGATTCTTGAAATGTATTTTTTGTTTACGACTGTAAGTCGCCCTGGGTAAGGGCATCTGCTAAGAAATAAATAATAATAATAATAATAATAATAATAATAATAATAATAATAATAATAATAATAATTTATAACTCCCGGTCCGACGACCAAATAATAAACCTCCTGCAATACACACCAATAATAAACCTCCTGCAATACACACCAATAATAAACCTCCTGCAATACACACCAATAATAAACCTCCTGCAATACACACCAATAATAAACCTCCTGCAATACACACCAATAATAAACCTCCTGCAATACACACCAATAATAAACCTCCTGCAATACACACCAATAATAAACCTCCTGCAATACACACCAATAATAAATGGATTGCAGTCCAAATAATAAAGACACGTTATCCGCCCCACAATAATACAATACATGGTCACCAGTCCGGATGTGTGCAGTAGTGCTCGTGGTGGGTGATAACAATTAAACAGTGACTGTGGTGTAGTGTTGCTCCGGGTAGTGCTGGCCCAAGGTGACAGCTCCGGAGACGTGTTAGTCGTCTAGTGATTTACAAAAAAAAAAAAGCAATTTCTAACAGCGACAAAACAAACAAAACACTCACAAATTATTTCTCTTATTTTTAGGGGCTTCTCCCGGTCCTTCCAGTTCCTTGTCTCTCGAACCAAGCAAAGGAGTAGATTGCGATTCTCTGTCCCCTTTTATGCTTGGTAAACGACTGCAGCTGTCTCTACTATCTGCAGCTGCTATGTCGTTTCCCTTCCGGGTCAATACGCTCCTGCAACAGAGTCTCACCGCCTTCCAGACTGACCGACTTCCCTGCCCAGGGAAAGAACTGTCAGGCCAGTCCAAAGAACTCTACTTTCGCTGCTTGGCGCCCTCACAGGTCGGTTGGGAGATTTACAACCAAAACTCATTATATTTCTGTCACACTACTTACAGTGCTACATTGTTCTAAGAACATAAGAAAGTTTACAAACGAGGAGGCCATTCAGCCCATCTTGCTCGTTTGGTTGTTAGTAGCTTATTGATCCCAGAATCTCATCAAGCAGCTTCTTGAAGGATCCCAGGGTGTCAGCTTCAATAACATTACTGGGGAGTTGGTTCCAGACCCTCACAATTCTCTGTGTAAAAAAGTGCCTCCTATTTTCTGTTCTGAATGCCCCTTTATCTAATCTTCATTTGTGACCCCTGGTCCTTGTTTCTTTTTTCAGGTCAAAGTCGTCCCCTGGGTCGACATTGTTTATACCTTTTAGGATTTTGAATGTTTGAATCAGATCACCATGTAGTCTTCTTTGTTCAAGACTGAATAGATTCAATTCTTTTAGCCTGTCTGCATACGACATGCCTTTTAAACCCGGGATAATTCTGGTTGCTCTTCTTTGCACTCTTTCTTGAGCAGCGATCTCCTTTTTGTAACGAAGTGACCAGAACAGAACACAATATTCTAGGTGAGGTCTTACTAATGCATTGTAAAGTTTTAACATTACTTCCCTTGATTTAAATTCAACACTTCTCACAATATATCCAAGCATCTTGTTGGCCTTTTTTATAGCTTCCCCACGTTGTCTAGATGAAGACATTTCTGAGTCAACATAAACTCCTGGTCTTTTTCATAGTTCCCTTCTTCAATTTCAGTATCTCCCATATGATATTTATAATGCACATTTTTATTGCCTGCATGCAATACTTTACACTTTTCTCTATTAAATTTAATTTGCCACGTGTTTGCCCAGTTCTGAATGCTGTCTAGATCATTTTGAATGACTTTTGCTGCAGCAACAGTGTTTGCCACTCCTCCTATTTTTGTGTCATCTGCAAATTTAACAAGTTTCCTTACTATACCAGAATCTAAATCATTAAAGTAGATTAGGAATAGCAGAGGACCTAATACTGATCCCTTTGGTACACCACTGGTTACCTCGCTCCATTTTGAGGTTTCTCCTCTAATCAGTACTTTCTGTTTTCTACATGTTAACCACTCCCAAATCCATGTGCATGCATTTCCTTGAATCCCTACTGCGTTCAGTTTGAGAATTAATCTTTTATGCGGGACTTTGTCAAAAGCTTTCTGGAAATCTAAATAAACCATGTCGTATTCTTTGCAATTATCCATTTTCAATGTTGCATCCTCAAAAAAGTCAAGTAGGTTAGTTAGACACGATCTCCCTTTCCTAAAACCATGCTGACTGTCTCCCAGGATATTGTTACCATATAGGTAATTTTCCATTTTGGATCTTATTATACTTTCAATAAGTTTACATATAATAGAAGCCAGGCTTATTGGTCTGTACTTACCTGGTTCGGTTTTGTCTCCCTTTTTGTGGATCGGTATTACGTTTGCTATTTTCCAGTCTGTCGGTACAACCCCTGTGTCAAGAGACTGTTGCATGATCTTGGTTAGCGGTTTGTAAATAACTTCTTTCATTTCTTTGAGTACTATTGGGAGGATCTCATCCAGCCCAGGGGATTTGTTTACTTTAAGAGCTCCTAGTCCCTTTAACACTTCTGCCTCTGTTATGCTAAAGTTATTTAAAATTGGATAGGAACAGGTCGACATGTGGGGCATGTTGTCCGTGTCCTCCTTTGTAAAAACCTGTGAAAAGTAATCATTTAATATATTTGCCTTTTTTTTTTTCTTCATCTATGATTTTGCCATTTGTGTCTCTTAGACATTTAACCTCCTCTTTGAATGTTCTCTTGCTGTTATAATATTGGAAAAACATTTTGGAATTGGTTTTAGCCCCCTTAGCAATATTGATTTCTATCTCTCTCTTGGCCTTTCTAACTTCCTTTTTGATTCGTGTTTGCAGTTCCAAGTACTCTTTCTATGTACTTTGTTTTTGGTCCCTTTTAAACGCTCTGTAAAGTGCCTTTTTTCGCTGAATTTTTTTTTTTTTTTAATTGATCTATTAAACCATTTTGGCCATTTTGTTTTAGATTTAGATTTGTCTACTTTTGGGATGTAATTGTTTTGCGCCTCTAGTACTACATTTTTAAAAAACAGCCATCCTTTTTCTGTGGATGTTTACTCTATTTTACTCCATTATACAGTGTGTACCCACTAATATTATATTCGTCTCCATCACTCTCAGACAACCAAGTTTCTGTAACACCTATCACATCGTAGTTACTTGTTAGTGCAGTAGCTTCAAGTTCTAACATTTTGTTTCTGAGACTTCTAGCATTAAGATAAATACATTTAATAGTTGTCTTACCTGAGTTGTTGCCCTTGTTTTGATGTGGTCTCCCTTCTGTTTTTTTGTTTTCTCCCCCCTTCCTTTCTAGTTTAAATGCTTCTGGACCTCCTCAAAGATCCTTTCTCCCAGTAGATTGGTTCCCTTTCTGTTTAAGTGCAGTCCGTCCCACCTATACAGATAGTCCTTGTTGTAGAATGTGCTACAATGTTCAAGAAAGGTGAAGCCTTCCTGTGTGCACCACGGTTTCAGCCATGCATTTTGATTTTGTATTTCCAGCTGTCCATAAGGTCCTTTGCAAGGTGTCAGCAGTGTTCCAGAAAATACCACAGTTTTGGTCTTGTCTTTTAATTTCCTTCCTAGCTCTCTGAATTTGTTTTGCAGGGATCTTGGTCTGTCTCTTCCAATGTTGTTTGTACCGATGTGGACGACTACTACTGGGTCGTCTCCTGTTCGGAGCCTGTCCATGTTCTCAGTGATGTGCTTGACAGAGGCTCCTGGAAGGCAGCACAATGTTGTAGTAAGGGGGTCCAAACTGCGAACTGAACTTGCTGTGTTTCTCAATATGGAGTCCCCAACAATCATGACCTCCCTTTTTTTTGCTGGCTGGTCAGCACTGTTTATAGGGTCCTGGATGTTGTTTCTTTCATTCTCTTGATGTTGGTTTTGGTCATCTAAATGTTGAAGTGGCTCAAATTTCTTGGATGTTTGGAGTTCTGGTGGTTGTGTTTGACGAAGTTTCTTTTTTTCCCTGCTTCTGCCTATCTGAACCCAGCTGTTTCGACCCTCTTCCATCTCCCTGGTGGCTTTCAGTCTGCTAGGGGTGTAGACTGCCATGAATTGTGGGTGTGTCAGCTCCTCAAGCTCCTGTTGCTGTCTCATTTCCTCCAGCTCCTTTTCTAGCAGACTTAATTGTTGAAGCAAATCCTGGATCGTGCAGCACTTTACACAAACTTGGTTGAGCTCTGTTGGGTTTTCTCGGATTTCCCACATCATGCAGGTGTCACAGATTACTGGATTGAAGACCATGTTTTTGGTTTTTTTTTGGAAGTTTAGTTTAGCTTCTGCAGCTGTCAACCTGCTTTCAAAATGCTTCTAACTGCGCTGTACTTGTCCACGACTGTACTTCTCCCACGATGACGCTTCCACACGCTGTCGCTGGGAAGACTGCCTGCCTTTTGTTTGTTTGTGCTAGTGCTGCGGGCTCCGCCCCTCCCCCGTGTCTCAGAACGCCGGAAATATAAAATCAAAATGCATGGCTGAAATCGTGGTGCACACAGGAAGGCTTCACCTTTCTTGAACATTGGAGCACATTCTACAACAAGGACTATCTATATAGGTGGGAAGGACTGCACTGAAACAGAAAGGGAACCAATCTACTCGTAGATCAGATCACTTCATTTCTATCTGAGACATTTAAGTTTCCTCCATCCCACCGGACCAACCATCTAATGACACATTCCCGTGTGTACCTGTAGTACATGAAACCAGCAAAGGAGGAGAACAGCATGTGGAAACACATCCCTTGCTGCATTTATTTCTTTTTGATCTTTGTCGATCATTACACATCTGCAAGAAATCAGTCAGAATGTGGATAAGTTGTTGTTTGAAAACATTTGCATGAGATATAGTCAAAGAGATGGTAATGTAAATGTCTCTTGATCTTGACTAAACAGAGTATTCATTGTAATTAATTGGCATGTATATAAAACATTAATTCAATAGAGTAAAATATCTATAAACTGTATTTACATTTACAAAATACTGCTTTTATTTGTAGACTATTTGAAGTAGTATTGTGGTTACCCAGCAGGTAAGGTTGGAATATGAGAAGGCCATGATTCCAACATAGCCATGACACCCAGCCAATCAGTATATAGAGTCAGTATTCTGCATTCTGCAATGACACCCAGCCAATCAGTATATAGAGTCAGTATTCTTCATCCTGCAATGACACCCAGCCAATCAGTATATAGAGTCAGTATTCTGCATTCTGCAATGACACCCAGCCAATCAGTATATAGAGTCAGTATTCTTCATCCTGAAGAATACTTTGTTTCATACACTGCATATATTTACAGTACATGAAATATAATATGAATCTGCTTTAGAAAAGCCTATTTACATGTAGCTTTTAAAATATGCCCAATACTAAGCACTGGCATTGCAAACTTTTGCAGAAGTAGTTTTTAGTTAGTAATAGTGGGTGTTTCATTGTCACAGAAAGTGCTATTTACACACATTATTGTAATTACTGGGTAATTTGTGGACGATAATTGAATACTATAAAAAATATTCCACAGCACATACTATACTTCTACATTAGAAATAATGTATACCCTGTTGTTTAGATAGCTGTCAGCACAGCTACTACTGCTAGTCAGTTCAATGTAATTTATACCACTCAAACAAAAAGTATGCCAAAGGACCAGTAAAGCAGTCATGCAAATACCCATTTCATCTTTTTAAATTTAACAGAATGGAATTAAGTTAATAAACTATTCAAGGGTTATATTAAAGTTACTTACTAAGTGCTAAAACATTTTCAATAAAGAAATACTTACCTGGGTGCGAAACCATTTAGGGCGTCTCTAAATGCCAGATTTTCTGTATTTTCTTCACTTAAAATGAAAAAAGCAACAGGAACACCAAGGCCTGCTTCACTTGGAATCAGCAAGGCATACAGTGCAAATGAATGTGCAGAGACTCTTTCATATGCAGCATCTAAAAAAATCACTTCCAAATGAATATGCAGACTCCTTCGTATGCAGCATCTAAAAAAATCACTTCCAAATGAATATGCAGAGACTCCTTCGAATGAGCATCTAAAAAAATCACTTCCAAATGAATATGCAGAGACTCCTTCGAATGAGCATCTAAAAAAATCACTTCCAAATGAATATGCAGAGACTCCTTCGAATGCAGCATCTAAAAAAATCACTTCCAAATGAATATGCAGAGACTCCTTCGAATGCAGCATCTAAAAAAATCACTTCCAAATGAATATGCAGAGACTCCTTCGAATGAGCATCTAAAAAAATCACTTCCAAATGAATATGCAGAGACTCCTTCGAATGAGCATCTAGAAAATCACTTCCAAATGAATATGCAGAGACTCCTTCGTATGCAGCATCTAAAAAAATCACTTCCAAATGAATATGCAGAGACTCCTTCGAATGAGCATCTAAAAAAATCACTTCCAAATGAATATGCAGAGACTCCTTCATATGCAGCATCTAAAAAAATCACTTCCAAATGAATATGCAGAGACTCCTTCAAATGAGCATCTAAAAAAATCACTTCCAAATGAATATGCAGACTCCTTCGAATGAGCATCTAAAAAAATCACTTCCAAATGAATATGCAGAGACTCCTTCAAATGAGCATCTAAAAAAATCACTTCCAAATGAATATGCAGACTCCTTCGAATGAGCATCTAAAAAAATCACTTCCAAATGAATATGCAGAGACTCCTTCGAATGAGCATCTAGAAAATCACTTCCAAATGAATATGCAGAGACTCCTTCGTATGCAGCATCTAAAAAAATCACTTCCAAATGAATATGCAGAGACTCCTTCGAATAAGCATCTAAAAAAATCACTTCCAAATGAATATGCAGAGACTCCTTCGAATGCAGCATCTAAAAAATCACTTCCAAATGAATATGCAGAGACTCCTTCGATATGCAGCATCTAAAAAATCACTTCCAAATGAATATGCAGAGACTCCTTCGAATGCAGCATCTAAAAAATCACTTCCAAATGAATATGCAGAGACTCCTTCATATGAGCATCTAAAAAATCACTTCCAAATGAATATGCAGAGACTCCTTCGAATGAGCATCTAAAAAATCACTTCCAAATGAATATGCAGAGACTCCTTCAAATGAGCATCTAAAAAATCACTTCCAAATGAATATGCAGAGACTCCTTCAAATGAGCATCTAAAAAATCACTTCCAAATGAATATGCAGAGACTCCTTCAAATGAGCATCTAAAAAATCACTTCCAAATGAATATGCAGAGACTCCTTCGAATGAGCATCTAAAAAATCACTTCCAAATGAATATGCAGAGACTCCTTCGAATGCAGCATCTAAAAAATCACTTCCAAATGAATATGCAGAGACTCCTTCGAATGAGCATCTAAAAAAATCACTTCCAAATGAATATGCAGAGACTCCTTCGAATGAGCATCTAGAAAATCACTTCCAAATGAATATGCAGAGACTCCTTCGTATGCAGCATCTAAAAAAATCACTTCCAAATGAATATGCAGAGACTCCTTCATATGCAGCATCTAAAAAAATCACTTCCAAATGAATATGCAGACTCCTTCGAATGAGCATCTAAAAAAATCACTTCCAAATGAATATGCAGAGACTCCTTCGAATGAGCATCTAGAAAATCACTTCCAAATGAATATGCAGAGACTCCTTCGTATGCAGCATCTAAAAAAATCACTTCCAAATGAATATGCAGAGACTCCTTCATATGCAGCATCTAAAAAAATCACTTCCAAATGAACATGCAGAGACTCCTTCGTATGCAGCATCTAAAACAATCACTTCCAAATGAATATGCAGAGACTCCTTCGAATAAGCATCTAAAAAAATCACTTCCAAATGAATATGCAGAGACTCCTTCGAATGAGCATCTAAAAAAATCACTTCCAAATGAATAAGCAGAGACTCCTTCATATGCTGCATCTAAAACAATCACTTCCAAATGAATATGCAGAGACTCCTTCGATTGAGCATCTAAAAAAATCACTTCCAAATGAATATGCAGAGACTCCTTCGAATGAGCATCTAGAAAATCACTTCCAAATGAATATGCAGACTCCTTCGTATGCAGCATCTAAAACAATCACTTCCAAATGAATATGCAGAGACTCCTTCAAATGAGCATCTAAAAAAATCACTTCCAAATGAATATGCAGAGACTCCTTCATATGCAGCATCTAAAAAAATCACTCCCATGCTTCTCTAACTGTTGAAGCGTCATTCAGTGGATAAGACAAGTATGACAGTCTGTGACGCACTATGTGCTAGTGGCTGATAAAATAACACACAGTTTTTAAGGTCTGTTTTTACCATTTTATCCACACTAGAGGAATCATCAATACCCAGGTATTGTCTTGATACGTATTGTTCTTTAATTATTTTAACATCACAGGGTGTGACAAAAGTTCAGCGGTCCCGTAAATCATTAAACCCTCACTGTTTTGCCCACTCTGCTGCTCTAACAGCTATATTACTTGAGATCTTGTGCCAAACACGCTTCAATCACCGTGAGTAGTTCAGGATGAATTTGATTCACTTTTTGCTGACTAGGATCTTTCAGATCATGCCCATTATGAACAGTTTGAAGTCGCACCACACATCCATTGAAAGATGTTTCACGAATGAATGTAAAACTAACATAGGCTTTGCAACCATTAGTTCTTGTTTTGCATGGGTCCCCATGTAATTTTCCTTTTGCTTTGTTTGATCTCTCACATCGATAATAAACACAGCTTTTAGCCTCATGTTTTGCTGAGAAGAACCCTTCCCCATTGCAGCTAAGAGTTTGCAAATGTTCATGAATAAAATCTTCCTCTGATGTGTTGTTAAGCAGGTAAACTGATCTTTGTACATTTGGATTTAACTCTTTCTTCAGTGAATTTTCTAGACTGTATCCAGTAGCGATCCATTAATAGCCTCTGAAACAACATATGTTTATCAGGCAATTTACAGTATGAATATCACATAATTAATGAATAGGAAAGTATACCGGCATATCCTGAATTTTCACAATACAATTAAGTACATTCCAAGCAGCTATGGACTACACTTCACTGACACCTGCCTTCCAGGAAGCTACAGACTGCACTGACTGTAACCTACCGGTATATACTGCAATGATCTGATTGCTGAAGTCAATGTCCAAACTTCTAAGAAGGGTTATGCTCAGTATTTTGTAGTGGTATGAGAATCAACAGCAGAACTGACTGTTATGCAATTAACTTAATTGTATACGCAATTTGCTTAGCCTTAACCCTGTAACTATAAAAACAGTGAACAGTGAGCCAATATTTTAACAATATTGGTTTAATTTAATATACAGACAGTGCTAGAGGTTATTATAGAAAAACAAATACAAATCTAACTTTAAATATGCTTGTTTAAAAATACCAAAACAAATAAAAATCTAACTTTAAATATTGTAGCGAACCTCAGTTCCCGCAGGCAGGCGCATCACACAGAGCGAGGCAATCCACATACATGCGGAGGGCGGGCGTGAACCCGGGACATCTGCACTAAAGCGGTTACCGATACTGCCGTACAAAAGAGCCGGCTCCTTTGCAATGAGCATATATCGGCCTTATGTCTTCGGGTGTGATTATATCACCTACCAGTCCTGCTGCTGCGTCCTGAGCACCCCTACTTACCGTTCCTAACTTTTAAACTATCCAACTTCAAACAACCGCAGTAGGGATTCAAGGAAATGCATGCACATGGATAAGGGAGTGGTTAACATATAGAAAACAGAAAGTAATGATTAGAGGAGAAACCTCAAAATGGAGTGAGGTAACCAGTGGTGTACCACAGGGATCAGTATTAGGTCCTCTGCTATTCCTAATCTACATTAATGATTTAGACTCTGGTATAATAAGCAAACTTGTTAAATTTGCAGATGACACAAAAATAGGAGGAGTGGCAAACACTGTTGCAGCAGCAAAGGTCATTCAAAATGATCTTTTCAGCATTCAGAACTGGGCAGACACATGGCAAATGACATTTAATAGAGAAAAGTGTAAAGTATTGCATGCAGGCAATAAAAATGTGCATTATCAAAGTTTGTGTGTGTTTGGGGCAGTATCCACTTAAGGCCTAGGTGGGAGTGTTTTACACTAAAATAAATATCATATGGGAGATACTGAAATTGAAGAAGGAATCTATGAAAAAGACCTAGGAGTTTAAGTTGACTCAGGAATGTCTTCATCTAGACAATGTGGAGAAGCTATACAAAACAACAGAATGCTCGGATATATAGTTAAAAGTGTTGAATTTAAATGAAGGGACGTAATGTTAAAACTTTACAATGCATTAGTAAGACCTCATCTAGAATACTGTGTCCAATTCTGGTCACCTCGCTACAAAAAGGATATTGCTGCTGTAGAAAGAGTGCAAAGAAGAGCGACCAGAATTATTCCTGGTTTAAAAGGCATGTCGTAGACAGGCTAAAATAACTGAATCTATTCAGTCTTACACAGAGAAGACTACGCATCGATCTGATTCAAGCATTCAAAATTTTAAAAGGTACTGACAATGTCGACCCAGGGGACTTTTTCTACCTGAAACAAGAAAAAAGGGCCAGGGGTCACAAATGGAGAGTAGATAAAGGGGCATTCAGAACAGAAAATAGGAGGAGAGAATTGTGGGACTCTGGAACAACTCCCCAGTAATGTTGTTGAAGCTGACACCCTGGGATCCTTCAAGGAGCTGCTTGATGAGATTCTGGGATCAATAAGCTACTAACAACCAAACGAGCAAGATGGGCTGAATGGCCTCCTCTCGTTTGTAAACTTTCTTATATTCTTATCCGACGGGCTTTCAGACTCCTATACAGAGAAGAAATAGCGCACCCGAGGAGTGGGAGGGCGGGCTTAGATGTGTGACATCAGTAAGTCGCGCTCGTTTGTTGTTATCTGCCTGTGAGGCGGGGCTGCCTGACAGGCGCTTTTCTTTGTAAACTTCTATCTCTTGCGCTCTGTGCACGCTGGTGCTGCTTTTAACTAGCCCGATGCATAACAACGCCGCGTCCACAGAGTTCCGTCTGTACGGGTCGTTACAATATTTATTCTAGTTTTATTATTTTTAGCGAGATTATTATTTTTCTGGTATAAAAGTAAATGGCATCGCCTAAATTGCTTTAAAAATACATATTGTCATTTCGTATGGATATGTGATATTTTAATGAAATACGATTTTAAAACATTTTCAAGACTACACGACATCTGCAAGTTGTGCACGCTTGTTTAATGCTCATTTGAGGCCTCATACGTCCAGTAAACTATTATTTTAATACGTTTTAATAAAAATAAGCAAACTTCATTCTGCGACCAAGCAAAATTCTCACATAATAGGCAGTGCGCTAGTAGCCTAGAAAGCTCTCCCAAGGACCCCGTAGAGAGACAGTCACATGATCTCCCAACGATGGCAGCCTCCGTGCTAAACAGGAGGGCATCTCAGATGTGGTGCTTGTTGAAGGGGATTTGGCCCTTTTATGCACCGCTCCCCGTGTCTACGTGTTGTAACCTGATCCAGGTAGCCAACTACAACTCCAGACCGCTCCGACTGAACATAAAGGATGCGTACATTCCTGATTGGAACAGCGAGCGCACCCCAGATTGGCAAAAGACTGACAAGTTTGAACGAAAGCTATACGGAAGACTTGGTTCGGCCTCTGGCGTCGACCCGACCCGTTTGTGGCCAAGTCCCGAGCAGCTCAGCGAGATGGTGGCGGAGGAGCGGGAGTGGTACCCGAGCCTGCAGGAGATGCAGAAGAACATCGCGGTGAAGGAGAGGGAGCTCGCTAAGAAACGACAAGCAAGGTGAGACTCGAGCTCTGTGGTGTTGTGTAGGTCACCAACCGTACCGTGTGTCTCGGTACTGCACTGTACATTGTTACAACATTGAATTCCGTGTCTCTCACTGCGGTCAAGCTATCAGCCAGTTTTGAAATGCAGGTCAAGCTATCAGACACTTATATCGCAATCAGACGCTTAACTTGTATAGTTTCCCTGTTTCAAGCAGTGAAATTCTTTACCCCGAGGGATTTAGAGCACTGGAATAAAACGAGCGTTGAAATACACTTTCATACATTTTAAAAAATAATGAAAAACGTAATATTTAATAAGTATGAAAGAAATCTCACTAATAGCTTCTTGTAACACAGTTAAAGGACGATTCCATGTTTAAGTTATTAAGAACTCTTTGTGTTGCTTACTATTCAAATGTATTTGACCAAAAACATGTTTGTGTATGTGTGCACCAGTATATATTAGTCAAACCTGTAATAAAGAGGCCACTCAAGGGACAGTCTAATAGTGGCCTCTTAAAAGAGGGCCCATACCTTATGAATGTTCAATTTGTCGCTGACATGCTTTCCTGTAATTATGTATGTTTTACACACTCTGTAAAAGCCAGAAGATGTAATATGAACAAACTGATGTATGTAATTTAATAACATTCATTTAGATAATGCACTTACAAAACAAATCATTTTGTGAAAGTAATGAATGCTTGTCTGTCTCAGGTCACACAAAATGTTTTAAATCCTTTGCAAATTTCAATGCCTGTGTCTGCCTTTCAGGTACGTCTTGATTCATTACATTCTGAAACCAAAGCCAGCATAGGATCTTTTTTTGATTACTGCGCAGTGTTTTCATACTCTTATAAGTGTGGCTGGAATGTTTCTGTGTTTATTTTCCTTTTAACAGTTTGACTAAGTCTTAAGCCACTACATCCTAATTATGAGAGCATTCTGTCAAGTTAGCAGGAAAGAACAACACAAAACGAAACTGACACATTGGAAGCTACCTAGTTCTCAGGCAAGTGCGAGAACGAAATGTAAGTTAAAAGTAGCATCTGGGGGGAAGTGATTAATGCCATTGCTTCCACTTGTGTTCAAATAATGAAGAAGGTGAAACACAATCAGCAAGTCAATCAGGACATCAAGGTAAAAAGAAGCGACTTTGTTTAGTAATTAACAGTTTAATTAATATATTGAATTGGTTCAAAACACAGTCACATGAACAAAAATAAAAACCTAAAACTTAAAGCCCTAGTTTCCGTTTTAAAATGCTGTGTCTGCTCTTTCTAGTGCCGAATTTCAGCAGTTTTTCTGGCACTTACTGTCTTTACAAGTTTAATAACTTTAACTCTGTCATCTTGGGAGGACCTTTTGTTTCTCCACATTTTCTCTCTTCCTTTACAAGAGAGTGCTGTTGTTTTATTGATTATGGATAAGACTGCTAAAATGGTTATCGTATTCCTTAGAATCAAGGACATTTACCTTTTTGTTCCTTAGCTGCTCCAGTGTAGCTATGGCTGTGAGTCGTTGTCATGCTGAAAGGTGAACTTCCGTCCCAGTTTCAGCTTTCTTGCAGGTTTTCCTCAAGGACTTCTCTGTACTTTGCTCCATTCATTTTCCCTTCTATCCTGACAAGTGCCCCAGTCCCTGCTGATGAGAAACATCCCCATAACATGATGCTGCCACCACCATGCTTCACAGTAGGGATGGTGTTCTTTGGGTGATGCGCTGTGTTGGGTTTGCGCCAAACGTAACGCTTTGCATTTAGGCCAAAAAGTTCCATTTTAGTTTAGTCAGACCACAAAACTTTTTGCCACATGGCTACAGACTCTCCTGAGTGTGTTTTTGCATACTTTCAAGATTCAAGGTGGGCTTTCTTGAGTAATGGCTTCCTTCTTGCCACCCTACCATACAGGCCAGATTTGTGGAGTGCTTGGGATATTGTTGTCACATGCACACTTTGACCAGTCTTGGCCATAAAAGCCAGTAGCTCTTCCTAAGTTGCCATTGGCCTCTTTGATCAGTTTCCTTCTTTCTCGGTCATCCAGTCTGGAGGGATGGCCTGATCTATGCAGGGTCTTGGTGGTGCCATACATCTTCCACTTCTTAATAATCGTCTTGACCGTGCTCCAAGGGATATTCAAGGCCTTCAATATTTATACCCATCCCCTTATCCAACCAAGCTATTTCAGTTTTTATTTTTTAATTAATTTTCTACAAATTTCTTCAATTTTTTTCACGTGGAAGTTGTGGGGTAGGATGTGTAAATAAATGAAGAAAAAAAAACTATTTTAATGCATTTTAATTCCAGGCTATAAGGCAACAAAAGGTGAACATTTTGAAAGGGGGTGTAGACTTTCTATAGGCACTGTACATACTGGTACTCACATACACAAACACATTGGTTGCAGCGAATACAAAATGCGACAGCAAGAATATTTATACACACTAATTGGTTTCAAAACGCTGCTTCCCACTTACGAGTGGCCCTGCCTATCTGCCTTACTTATTCCCCAAAAACTGGTGTAATAAAGTTGCTGTCAAATTTTGGTACATGTGCAGTCAATTGCGATCTGATAGGTGTTTTGCTATTGTCAAAAAGAGGTACATTTACCGTTAATTATACATAATATTTTGCAAACTTAAACTGGAAACCGACAACCAGTTTCTCCTTAAAGGAAAAAACTATTCACGACGAACAAGACAAAATAAGAAGTCTCGCAAAGTTGCACAAGTAAAAAAATGTACAAGACCCAATGTATTGCATGTGATAAATATTTGCATACTGTTTTCTTAATGGTGGAAAAATACAATAAATTAAATTAAAAAAGATCAATATAAATGCAATTAAATATGTGGAAAACAACATAACGTCCCAGATTTAAATGGCAGTTTTCTGCTTTCTTAACGGAAGTTGTTTAGGCATGCGCGAGTGCGCTGCATACCACTTTAACACGTACCTCTAAACGGCACCACACCGGATTTCGTCAAATGAATGCCTCTTGGTTATTCCAAGAATTTGGTTAACCCTAGGTCAAGGACTTAGTGTTCAAGCTCTTAAACTTTGGAACTCACTTCCAAATTGTATACGTAATACGTAAGGTTATTAATGTTAAACATTTTACATCGAAGTATTTTACTGTGAAAAAAACACAGGCATTTAAATTGCTATAGCATAAAACAAGTTATAAGAACATAAGAAAGTTTACAAACGAGAGGAGGCCATTCAGCCCATCTTGCGCGTTTGGTTGTTAGTAGCTTATTGAACCCAGAATCTCAATAAGCAGCTTCTGAAGGATACCAGGGTGTCAGCTTCAACGACATTACTGGGGAGTTGGTTCCAGACCCTCACAATTCTCTGTGTAAAGAAGTGCCTCCTATTTTCTGTCCTGATTGCCTCTTTATCTAATCTCCATTTGTGACCCCTGGTCCTTGTTTCTTTTTTCAGGTCAAAAAAGTCCCCTGGGTTGACAGTCTATACCTTTTAGGATTTTGAATGCTTGAATCAGATCACCGCGTAGTCTTCTTCGTTCAAGACTGAATAGATTCAATTCTTTCAGCCTGTCTGCATACGACATGCCTTTTAAACCCGGGATAATTCTGGTTGCTCTTTGCAATATCCTTTATGTAACAAGGTTACCAGAACTGAACACAATATTCTAGGTCAGGTCTTACTAATGCATTGTAAAGTTTTAACATTACTTCTCTTGATTTCAATTCAACACTTCTCACAATATATCTGAGCATCTTGTTGGCCTTTTTTTATAGCTTCCCCACATTGTCTAGATGAAGACATTTCTGAGTCAACATAAACTTTTAGGTCTTTTTCATAGATGCCTTCTTCAATTTCAGTATCTCCCATATGATATTTATAATGCACATTTTTATTGCCTGCATGCAATACTTTACACTTTTCTCTATTAAATGTCATTTGCCATGTATCTGCCCAGTTCTGAATGCTGTCTAGATCATTTTGAATGACCTTTGCTGCTGCAACAGTGTTTGCCACTCCTCCTATTTTTGTCATCTGCAAATTTAACAAGTTTGCTTACTGTACCAGAATCTAAATCATTAATGTAGATTAGGAATAGCAGAGCTGTAAGTTCACTGTAGTCTTTTGAAAGGAGAACATTCCATGTAAATGTGATACAAAAAAAAAACGAGAAGCAAACAGCTTTTATCTGTATAAAATGCCAAAGAACAGTAGCACCTAAGTTGTTCGGTTGAGTGCCATATGAAATATACACAGGTAGATTTTTTATGGGCTAGAGAAAATCAAAGTCTGCCTCCATTCCAAAATCTATTTGTTGCTTCTTTGCTTATTTTGTTGGTTGGAGCTTTTCGTGTTGAATATGTTTTGGTAAAAGTTCACTTCTGTACAGAAGTCTTCGAACTCTAAATTAGCAATGGAACCCAAAGAGGGCTTTACCTTCTGGTAATGCCTGCCTGGTGCCATTAAATGCCAGAGCTGAAGGGCGGTAAAGCCCTCTTGAGGGTTCTGTTTGCTATTCAGACTGCATCATTCAAACTGGAGACTAGTTGCTTTTGTGGTTACTGTATTGCCACTGACAGCAAACACTTCACTTATTTATTAATTTGTTTAACTATTTACTGTACTCAAATTAAATAGATTGGACATATAGGACAGTGAGTAAACAGACTCTGTCTACATTGACAGTCAAAATTCAGAGGGTGTGTACTAGAACAGAGATTTTCTTTCATCAAGATAAAATACATTAATTCTGTATTTCAGTATTTTCCGGGGGATTGATTTGGAACAGTGATTAAACAGTTTGAACGATAACATTCATGGTCCTTTCCAGGCCTCATACTGACCAATCAGGTTAAATCCCTTTTCTAATGAGTATTTGAATTCACTAAATTCTAATTAGTACCTACCATTCACATCAATCTCCCTTCAGTGGGTCAGTGGCACCCTCTTGTGAAACTCTTGAAGACTTTACATATATATATATATATATATATATATATATATATATATATATATATATATATATATATATATACAGTATGTGCAAAAGTTTTAGACAGGTGTGAAAAATGCTGTAAAGTAAGAATGCTTTCAAAAATAGACATGTTAATAGATTATATTTATCAATTAACTAAATGCAAAGTGAGTGAACAGAAGAAAAATCTAAATCAAATCCATATTTGGTGTGACCACCTTGCCTTCAAAACAGCATCAAGCATCAATTCTTCTAGGTACACTTGCACACAGTTTTGAAGGAACTCAGCAGGTAGGTTGGCCCAAACATCTTGGAGAACTAACCACAGTTCTTCTGTGGATTTAGGCAGCCTCAGTTGCTTCTCTCTCTTCATGTAATCCCAGACAGACTTCGATGATGTTGAGGTCAGGGCTCTGTGGGGGCCATACCATCACTTCCAGGACTCCTTGTTCTTCTTTACGCTGAAGATAGTTCTTAATGACTTTCGCTGTATGTTTGGGGTCGTTGTCATGCTGCAGAATAAATTTGGGGCCAATCAGATGCCTCCCTGATGGTATTGCATGATGGATAAGTATCTGCCTGTACTTCTCAGCATTGAGGAGACCATTAATTCTGACCAAATCCCCAACTCCATTTGCAGAAATGCAGCCCCAAACTTGCAAGGAACCTCCACCATGCTTCACTGTTGCCTGCAGACACTCATTCGTGTATGTTCTCCAGCCCTTGGCCGAACAAACTGCCTTCTGCTACAGCCAAATATTTCAAATGTTGACTCATCAGTCCAGAGCACCTGCTGCCATTTTTCTGCACCCCAGTTCCTGTGTTTTCGTGCATAGTTGAGTCGCTTGGCCTTGTTTCCACGTCGAGGTATGGCTTTTTGGCCAAGTCTTCCATGAAGGCCACTTCTGACCAGACTTCTCGGACAGTAGATGGGTGTACCAGGGTCCCACTGTTTTCTGCCAGTTCTGAGCTGATGGCACTGCTGGACATCTTCCGATTTGAAGGAAGTAAGCATGATGTGTCTTTCATCTGCTGCAATAAGTTTCCTTGGCCGACCACTCGCTCACGGTTCTCAACGTTGCCCATTTCTTTGTGCTTCTTCAAAAGAGCTTGGACAGCACATCTGGAAACCCTGTCTGCCTTGAAATTTCTGCCTGGGAGAGACCTTGCTGATGCAGTATAACTACCTTGTGTCTTGTTGCTGTGCTCAGTCTTGCCATGGTGTATAACTTTTGACAGTAAACTGTCTTCAGCAACCTGACCTTGTTAGCTGAGTTTGGCTGTTCCTCACCCAGTTTTATTCCTCCTACACAGCTGTTTCTGTTTCAGTTAATGATTGTGTTTCAACCTACATATTGAATTGATGATCATTAGCACCTGTTTGGTATAATTGTTTAATCATACACCTGACTATATGCCTACAAAATCCCTGACTTTGTGCAAGTGTACCTAGAAGAATTGATGCTGTTTTGAAGGCAAAGGGTGGTCACACCAAATATGGATTTGATTTAGATTTTTCTTCTGTTCACTCACTTTGCATTTAGTTAATTGATAAATACGATCTATTAACATGTCTATTTTTGAAAGCATTCTTACTTTACAGCATTTTTTCACACCTGCCTAAAACTTTTGCACAGTACTGTATATATATATATATATATATATATATATATATATATATATATATATATATATATATATATATATATATATAATGACCCTGGTATTGATGTGATGCAGTTGTCTGATATTTCTTTGTACCAGTTTTTTAGAACAACAGTACATCACACTAAGATTTAGCTATACTGTTTAATTATTCTTAACTATATTAAATATAGTAAAGGGTGATGTGTAAGATACAGGCTGATTTTCACCCACTCAAGGTCAGAGTCTAGCCAGTAAGTCCACTTGGGGGTATCTGCTCTGGCTTCTTGTAGAGTGGATATTCGCTTGTATTGTACAGCCTCCGATTATCTGGTAGTCTTTATAACAGTGTTTCTTACCTTGTGTCCCTTCCATTCAGAGAGAAGCTGATTGCTGCCAACATGGCCAAGATGCCCATGATGGTGGCAGAGTGGCGTCGGGAGGCAAGGGAGCTGAAGCAGAAGCAGCGCGAGGAGAAGGTTCGCAGGGAGAGGCTGCTGGCAGAGGCAAGAGAGAGGTTCGGCTACGCGCTCGACCCTCGCAGCCCCAAGTTCCAGGAGATGGTGAAGGAGATCGAGAAGGAGGAGAAGAAGAAGAGGAAGCTGCTGAAGAGGAGGAAGAAAGAGGAGGAATCGAGGAGCGAGACGCCAGCACAAGCACCATCCACATGAACAAAGGCACACACCAAACATGGGGCTTCAATAACACCACATTTAGGATTTGCGGTTTCTATTGCTGCTGTTCTGTGTTCTTGATGAACCCATGATGAATTGTGCCCTACCTGAAGTATACATTTCGATCTGCCCATGGAGCTGGAGGGACTGCATAGCACATTCAGTAGAGCAGTGCTTGAAAAACATTTTGACATCCACTTCATTGTATGTGATTTAAGAGGGGAGGGCAATAAAACTTAATGTCCTTTTCTTTCTTTAAACTAATATTCATAATAAAGATATATTTACTCTTTTGTCTTATCCTTCTCACTTATTTATCAGTTTAATCTCTTATTTTTTTCTGTCTACTGAAAAATGAGTCATTGTTAATATGAAAATGTTTTGGTCTAGTGTTGCCTTGTGAAACTGAAGGAAGCTACTAACGAGTGGTACAATTTGTGTAAAATACTGGTGTAACGTAAATGTCAAATGTACGATAAAACGTGTTTTGAAGTACAATAAACATAATGGATATTCCAGATTATTAGGTCTTGCCTGTAGTATAAAATGTTTTTTTAATAACCATAATTAAATATCTTAAGCCAGCATAATCAGTTTAAAAAACAGCAAGCCCACCAGCTCTGACCAGTACACTGGTCAGTGCCTGAAGGTAAAATCACCCCAGATGATGTAAACAAACTGGAAAACCAACACGGCCGTGTGGGATACAGAAGGCTGAACTGTGGAAGGATGTTGTAAACAATGAACCAGAAATAATATTTCAGGTTTACTGACTTTTATTCAGTAACAATTATTTAAAAAAAAAAAAAAAAAGAAATATCAAAATATACATGTCTCTGTGTACAAGATTGCAACAATTTATATAGATATATATATAGATATACACACGCACACACACGATTGCATATAGAAAATGTGAGGCATCCCAGCTAAAAACCTTACAGGTTTGAAAAGCATTTAGTTTAAATCATTAGAAACGAAATATTGGAAAATATGTTCTTTATAATACAAAATGCATGCACAAACAAAAATACACAATGATTTTTAAACTTCAACATACTAAAGAGGAGGCCTATCAGTGCTCATCCGATTCATCTCAATTAGATTTTCTCTAGCCCATACATACTTTGACTGTCAGGTCAGATCTTAAAAGATCCCAGTAATTTGAAATTCCCAGCTTTGTGGCCTCTGGTCCTATAGGGTTAACTTTGTCAACTCCTTTTAATGATTTTAAAGTCCCACCCCCGCCCAATTCTTCATTGTTCTAGGCTAAATAAACTTAATAGCAAATTACTTTTCAAAATGTAGTTTGCCCAATTATTTTACCCCCGATTTTATCCCAAATTTGGAATGTACAATCATGTTTTCTCATCGCAGCAATTCCCCACAGAGCTCAGGAGATCCGAAGGTACAGCTAGGGGCATCAAGCTGGCTTCCTCTTCACCCAGGAACTTGAGCGTAGATGTCAGCGAGCCACCGACTTCTGGAGGACAAAGGCCAGCCTGCAGGTGTCTGCTTTTGAGCTCATTGGGTGCCTGGCCAGCAGGGCTTGCTGTAGCGTGATGAGGAGAAAGTCCCTGATAGTTTTGCCTCCCTAATCCATGGGAGTGCCAAAGCCAATGTGACGCTCCCTTCGGAATCCCCAGCGAAAACTGGTAATTTAGCACAGCCAGGACGCAAACCTGTGCTGTATGGCAGCTCATTCCTTTAAACCCTGGGATTAGTCTGGTTATTCTTCACTGGACTCACACCAGGGCCACAATGTACTTTTAAAGGACCAGGAGTGGAACACTGGTTAAGTTCTGTAACTTCATGTAACATTGTGTAAAGTTGCGTGTGTCACGCTGCTCTCTACATGATGTCCTCTGGCGATGGCATGAAGTGTTTCTCGTAGTCCGATATGAAGGGCTTCCTGCTCTCCCAGTCCTGGTCTTGCTGCTTGTGGCTTCTGCTCTCTGGGTCTTGCCTCTCTCTCTCTGTGCCCAGGCTGCTCCCCCCGCCTTCAGAATCCTTCATGGTGCTGTAGTCCCTCTCCCTCTCCTCCTCATCCTGCCTCTCTCCCTCGGTCTCTAGCTCTGGCTTCACCCTGTCCAGCAGCTCTAGGTCACACAGCAGCAAGCTGCCCACTGAGAGGGAGGGGGCCGGGGAGAGATGGAACTGATCATCATTCTGGTGCGTCTGGGGGAGATGGGGAGGGAAGTGGATTGAAGGATGTGTTTCATTTCTAACTTTTCATCCATATATACAGATAGTGGACAAAAAAATGGAAACACCTGGGTAAATGAGGGACACCAAGTATATTGAAAGCAAGGGCTTCCACACAGGTGTGGCTCATGCGTTAATTAAGCAAATAACATCCCAGCATGCTTAGGGTCATGTATAAAAATGCTGGACAGGGCTGGTTGCCTATAATCATGGCAAGCATGGCTGCAAGAGGAGAACTAACTCAGATTGTTTTAAGCACACAGCCTGCTGTATAAACACTGCGGCTGACCTCAGCATTTGGAAAACATTTAAATGTGTAAACTGTAAACCAGTGGTTCTCAATCTGTGGTCCGCAGACCACTGGTGGTCCGTGGAAAGGTTACATAATTATGGAAAGGAAGCGGCAGCATAGTTTATAGATACCATTGCAAACCCAACATCTGAGACCTTAAAAACTCAGCTACAAAACCAGGAAGAAAATGCATACATGGAGAATATCTCCAAGTTAAAAAGGTCTAAACTCTCCATCATATATAGTTTTGGCGTTTCTAAAATGTATTATTTACTAGGGAATTATCATGTATTGCGCTCACATAAACTCCTAGGTCTTTTTCATAGATTCCTTCTTCAATTTCAGTTTCTCCCATATGATATTTATAATGCACATTTTTATTTCCTGCATGCAATACTTTACACTTTTCTCTCTTAAATTTCATTCACTGCTGTGTTGAGTGCTCACGTGCACTCAACACAGCAGCTTGTAAAGTAACACATAAGGCGTTCTGTTGTGCTGCATTAACATACTGCTGTGGTTGGGTTGGAGGCACGAAGCGAAGCCAACAGAGCTGACATAACCCGCAATCATGGGGTTTCCATGCAAGTTTTTTTTTTTTTTAACTCGAGACATTTACACGAGAAAAATGTCTCGTGTAAAATGCTTTTTTGTGTTTCCATTCGCTCAATTTATTTTACTCGAGTAAACCAGGCTTTTCACCCGACATCATGCAAATGAATGGGAAAGATGTGGGTTGATATGGAAATTAACTATGCGTAAAGTACTCGTGCTGTTTTTGAAGAGCACTAGTGACATTTTGTGAAAATGTGGTTTCCATGCGCAGAGAACTGGTACACGAGTGAATCTAAGCTGCTGTAATAAAGCAAAATACCCTGTACCTGCTTGGTTACTAATGTGCTTTACTGCTCTTGACCAAATTGTTTTTCAATTTGAGGAGGCTCGTGCTGTCAGAGATGCTCTCCTTTTTTTAAGTTGTGTTGGATTTACAGCTGTGTTAAATATTAATGATGCAAACAAATAAAACACAATCAATACGTTCATTTGCAGTTTTATTTGGTCAGTTCTGAGAGGGCATCAACAACTTGGATGTTATTGCGCTGTTTTGGGCGATTGAGCTGGCTTATGACATCCAGTTCACAAACTAGATTTATTAATGTGGAGAGCAGATGAGTGTTGTCTTTGGACATAGCTGGGATCAAAAGAAGGAGGGGAATTAATTCAGTTAAGCAGCTCACTTGCTCTTCATGTTTAAGTTTAGCGTCGTTTTTACAGCAAGGGTATTCTCAAACAGCTGCTTTAATTCTATAACAAGAGCATAACGCAGTTCATGGTAAGTGGTTTACAGAACTGTAAACCCACAAGAGATATACAACATGACAGTCCTGACACAGCAAAAAACAATAATATAAAAAGACCACCCGCATTAGCATTAAGGTGAACTACTCCACTGCTAACCATAAAATCACCCATCAGCCACTACTTTCTACCGTCTTGGAATCCACAGAAACAACTGACCTGATCCCTTGCAATATTTATAGTTAAGGATAAACACGCTTATTAACATTTACACGTGAAATGCGTGTTTCCATGTGAAACTGGGCGTGGTTTTCCTGTGTGTTTCGTCATTTACACGAGTAAATGAGATTTAGCCTATCCCTCTCTTTGGCCGTTTTTTTCGGCCACAAACCTGATTTACCCGAGTAATTCTCCCAAACATGCACACGCATCGCCATTTCACGTGTAAATTGACCTGCATGGAAACCCCATGAAGGTTAGCCTTGTTAGTGACCAAGCATTTAAAAATGCCAATCATGTATTTTTGCAGAGAATGAAAAGATACAGAAAAGGAGGCAAAAGATAAAGTTCACTATCCACACATTTACTACCACTGACCTGGAGAAGCCATTACAAAAATACATTATTGGCATTTTTAAATGCTTGAACCAACAGGCTATCATTGCGGTTTATGTCAGCACTGTTTACCTAGCGATTGAGACGAGCAACATGGAGGCTAAAATAACAAAATTGAGTAGCCTTCTCTTGACCAGCCCAATTACGCACTGAAAATTCGGTAAATTTGTGTTATAAAATGTAAACTAGAACCGTTCTTTAAAACTCCAATTTTAAAATAACTTTGCTCACAGAAACAGGCCCACCAGCAATGGTGTAAGTGTGAGTGTGTTTGCGAGTGCCTGTGTGTAAGTGTGTGTGTGAGAGTGTCTGTGTGCCTGCATGCGTGTGTGTGTGTGAGTGAGTGCGTGTCTGTGTTTCAGCCTGTGAGTGTATGTGAGTGTAGTACGAACCTGCAGTCCGAACCTAGCTCTGCACCCCTCACCTCACAGGAAAGAAAACTCTGGCACTGCTTACCACCTCAGTGAAGTTCAGATGGCTGTTGACAGGGTCCGGCACTTTTTGATAGCACCAGAGAGGAATTAACAAGCGTGCTGTCTGGCTGCACCTGTGAGAGACGGAGAAAGGGAAGGAAGAGAGAGGGGGATAGGATAGGAGAGAGACTCATTAAAAGGTTTATCCACAAAATCATAAGACACATGGCAGCACTAAAGGCAACTCAGGAATGAATGCCGACCAAGGTTTTTGGCGAGAGGTTTTCTTCAATGTTTTCATGCGTTAGCATAAAGGCTTCTCGTCCAAGCGTTTGTCCACACTCACCCCTGCTCTGTAAGTGTTCATTCTTGCTTACCTGTTGTTACACAGCAGTGCTGCTATTGTGGTTAGGATGACCAGAGGCCCCACAACACAGAGTATGATTATTCCAATATTCAAATGATTCCCTTAGAAAGAAAGAAACACACACAGTGATGTTCAAATGTCAATATAACAGTGCACTTTATTACAGGCTGTCTACATTCAGCCTCTACCTGCATTACATATTAATGACTGAATGGATCATTCGAGAGACGTTCCAGCAAATCGTGGATCGAGGCGACGTCAAACTGTAATCAGGGGAAACGCTGACCAAACCCCATATCAGGGACAGGACCTAAAGTACCAGGCAGGCATTGTACAATATTACTACTAACTCATTGAGAAGAGCAAAAAAACTAAACAAATTAAATGACAAATATTTTGTAGTAAACCAGTGTTTTTATAGTTATGGATGAGATACACTACCTGGTCACTATTAGGACTGACCCCTAATTCTGGGATGGTTCACCAGTAGCCCTGTCTTTTCTGGTTGGTGTGTGGCCCCTGTCTTGTTTTGCATTAATTTGTTTTAATATTTGTAAATGTAGCCCTATAGAGTGTTTTATAGTTACGGATCCATCTTCTTTGGCATGTTAATCACACTGACACTCTGCACTCAGAGGAGTGGCTATGTCTCATTGTGAGTGGTGCTATGTGTGCATCCCGTGTGTGTGTGTGTGTGTGTGTGGTACCAGTACCGCTGTCGGGTGTGGTAGAGAATCTAATCGTAGATCGATTCCCCTCCTTCGCATCAGTCTCAGCGCTGACCCAAACCTGGTACTCCTGACCCGGCTGCAAATCCGAAAGAACCGCCCAGCACCAATCAGCGCTCACATTGGACTCTGAGAGAGAGAGAGAGAGAGAGAGAGAGAGAGAGAGAGAGAGAGAGAGAGAGAGAGATATTACACACACACACACACACACACACACACATATATGGCTTGTAATGAGCGGCAGTCATGGGGCAGTTGCCGTGGGTGCCCTTCATCAAAATGTATTTCTATTCACAGCCATTATGGAAGTGTTTGGATCCAAAAATAACATGATTTGCGTGGTTAAGTCACATCAGCGGGAAAGAAAACAACAAACAATGAACGCCAAGCACATGGATTTCTACTGTGTGTAATAATGCCATCCCAGAAAAGAGTCCAGAAAGAAAAGTAAGCCTTGCACAATCTGCAAAAAAAATGTCAGGTCAGTAGTTTAGAAATGTTTAAGTTTTCTTTCAGGTTTAAAAAACTGATTTACTGTAACTTGAATATGGTTCAATTGCCATTACCCCCTTATTATAAATTCCTTATTTTTATCATAACGAAACCAAAACGGTACATTTTATGTTGTAAAAAGTGTTTATTATCATTATTTGTCCATATTATGATAAAGGTAAGTTTATGTTTTTTCAGTTCATCCATAAATGCACCACAGCACCCCTGCATTTTGTATTTTGGGAATGATATTTCTGAGTTCAGCTTATGTTAAACTGTGTAGAATTAGTGCCCCTGTTCTGTAATTTAGTGCTGTTTTGGGACTACTAGGTGGCATTTTGAATTGTCATAGTGCTCACGCTGTAACAATTCAGCAATCCTAATGCAAGGTCTATAGCAAAGGCTGTTAGTGACTGGAAATAAATATAACTCCCCTGAAATAATTTAAATAAGTCGGGTAGAATTATAACCAAAGGTGTATTACAAGCGAGCACAGTTCACAAACACAGATAGCACGCCAGAAATAACAATAAATATTGTATCACTTCCCAACACAACCACCAACCTGCCATATTTATGATATGCATTATTTGCTATTGCAAAACCTGGAACAACCTGAATTAAAGTAATGCAAAAAGAAGCAATGAAACATGCATTCCAATAATAAATAGTTTGCAGTTTAGTTTAAACTGTTTTTATTTATTTTTGAATTTTAACTCCACCCCAAATTGACAATCCACATTAAACACCTACAATCCCCGACAGAATGGCTTATACTGCATCCACACCAACATGTCATGTTGTTATGATAGTTTTGAACCCTGGGGTTCCAGTCACGCGAAAAAAGTTCAACGTCCTTTTGTGAAGCACAAAATCCCAGGCTTTCCAAAGTAAAGCAGAAAAATTCAATCTCTCAACAGTCCCGAACCAAGCAAACAGACTAACAAGAAAAACAGCAAAAAATTAAAGAAAACAAAACTCCCTGAGCTTCTGTAAGGGGCGCTCGTTTAACCCCAATAATTGTAATCCTTGGCTCATGGAAAAGTCCTGCACGGAAATCCAGCAAACAAAAACAAAAACACAGGGAGTGAAAAAATGGATTGATGTCACCAGCTTCTCTTGACTGCTGCTGTCTGAAACACCAGGAATGACACAGAGAAAAAGAGAGGTAGGTAGAACTGGCGTCCCTTAGCTTCCCCAGGAAACAAACAGAAAAGCTAATCCAGCTGTGTGTTGTTACATGATGAACAGGCTCCCCTTGACTTGAACAGCAATAGACTTGTTTTACTTCACAAATAAGGACTGAAATGCAATATATTTTAAATTGCACTCTAAACTGAGAAACAAAAATAACCATGCTAAAGATTACTTTATTCACTTAATTAATTTTCTTCTTCAGTGTTTAAGAGACGACGTGATAGCCTAGCAAACTAAACGTTACTAGCAAACTAGTACTTCAAAAAAAGAACACAAATGCCTGGTTCTGGTTCTGGTTCTGGTTCTGGTTCTGGTTCTGGTTCTGGTTCCAACTCCCAACCCATAGCAGAGAACCAGGAAGTATTTAAAGACCCCTTAATTAGACACAGATTTCCGTAATTAACAAATGAGATCAACCAATTCACTCGTTCTAATTTTAGAGACATCAGACTCTTGCCATATATAGAAATAAACCACACAAACGATCAGTACAGAGATAGAAAATACACAAACCTCACTATGGAGTAGCCTCCCCATTCTACTGAACAAAAATGAAATTAGTCCTCTATTAATTAATAAAAATACTATTTGGTTGTTTAGCTATCATTTAGAACTGAATGGAATAACCTGGTCAGGTATTCTGCCACTCAATTAAGTGCAGCAGCAGCAAGTTTGTTATGCTGCATTAGTGTAGCAGGTGCTACAACACATCAATGCCATGTCCATGTAGCAGCGCAAAAACGTACAGAGAAAAGTGGAGGTGTCAAAAGGGTTGGATAATGCATCAATGTACAAGAAAACCAAAGATGTTGCTGCAAATTTCAACTTCCCATGAACACTTTGTCCACAATTCTGAAAAACTGATGATGACGCCTTGCTTTTGTGGTTTACAAATACTTGTGATCAGAAAGGGACATGCAGGTTTCAAGTGCAGTTAATTTGCAATGTAAGTAAAGACTGAATGTGCTAGCTACAGTAGGTCACGTCATCAAGGGAAAGGGTTCATAGTTAGTACCTACCTGCCACTGTGGTTCCTCCCTGGGCCAGTCTCAGATGGTACCTCCTGATGATTCCCTTCCTGTGGGTCAACGCTATTTCCCTCCAGGTCAGGTTCACCTGGGTGTGGCCAATGCTGGACACTGACACTTCTGGGCCAGCAGCGGGGGCTGTGGGAGACAAAGTTTAGGTATAAACAGTACCATTGAATTGTGTAAATATAAATAGCCGTTTTTTTATTTGATGTATTTATGTATTTTTTTCCATGACAAATCACCCCAAAAGACCCTACCGTCTCCGATTTACACCAAACTTAGGGTTGTTTCAAGCAAACAAGATCAAATTTACATTTTTAGACTGATTAGGTCAAGCAGTTTTCATACCATGTGAGTTCATGGTATAAAAACAGAGAGTGCCTTGAAGGCGGATGCAGCATTCTGTTTCCGGTGTCAAAAATTCAGCTCTTCAACAGGAAATGCTGCTCTTGAATTTAGTTTCAATGGATACTGTGATTGCAAACATGCATCTGAATCTAATAAAGTATTAAATAAGCATTCCTACAGCAAGGAGCACTTCAATTGCATGACGGCGTAGAACAAAAGCGTAGCACTATGGGAAAGGATGTTTCTCCTCTTGTGAACTCTGAACAGCTTGCTAGGAATCGTTATTACCTGTCATCTGTTATTGAAATTGTGGGATTTCTAGCAATCAACAAACTGCCATTCAGAGGCAGTAGTGACTCAATCGATAACGTGGCAGAAGGGTCCAGTGGACTCTTCTTGTCTTTATTTGAATATACATTGACGAAAGACCCAGATCTTGCAAAAGTCTACAAAACAATCCCTGGCAATGCTAAGTACATGACATTCAGAACGAAATCATTGAAATAATAAGAGATACGGTAAAACAAGAAATAGTTGTGAAACTGGAGATTTGTGATATACTGTGAAAGTGGATGGAACGCGAGACCCAACAGGATGGGAAAATACCTCAGTTGTAATTTGTTTTCATGCAGAAAACTATGACATCAAAGAAAGGCTTCTAACAATAGCCACCACCGATGCACTTGATGCTTTATCGCTCACTAACACTGTGATAGCAAAAACATCAAAAACTGGGCTTAGTGCTTCCAAAATGCTCAGTCAGTGCTACGATGGAGCTAGTGTGATGTCAGGCCGGCATGGGGGAGTTCAAAAACTGATGCAAGACAAATTGGAACGAGAGATACTATATATTCATTGCTTTAATCACCAATTGCATTTAGTCGTTGTACATGCCATGTCGTCTGAAAGAGGAGTAGAGGAATTCTTTTATGTGTGTGACTCTCTCTACAAGTTCATTAGGAAACCCACTGTCGCTGTTCTCTACAAAGGTGAGAAACGTAAGCATTTACTGGAACAACGATGGACTGGTCATTATGGCACAGTATCAGTTATCGTCAAGTCATTTGACAGCATTTTTGAACTCCTTACAGAAGTTGAAAATACTCCAGCACATGGAACCGATGTGCAAATTGAAGCTACAGGGTTAATAAAGGAAATATCTGTGCCTCACTTTAAATTATTTGCACACATGGTCCACAAGACTTTGCAGCTCCAAACAAGATGCTTCAAGCAGAACAAACTGACCTGCTTTCAGCGGTACAAGTTATTCAAAGTGAACACTGACAACAGTTTGTGGTGGAAGGTTCTGTGGGTCAATCTGGAGCTGATGGAAATGAAGAGGAGGGTGTTGTGAGTTCAAAATGATGTACTATAGCACACAGGATGCAGTCCATGGCGAAATTTCAGTACGTTTTAGTGAAGGTA
>JAGXEW010000764.1:0-52256 GCA_030684275.1 Acipenser oxyrinchus oxyrinchus
CTGCCCTATTAAACCAGATGTCAAGCCGCAGGTATGGATTCAAAATACTGGACATCCATTTGTGATAGGAGTGCTGCCGACAGGTGACGCTGGCAACATGTGGTGGAGCTCGGGTTTTAGGTGGTTTTCTTTATGTTGTTTTAGGGTAGTTACACACATGTTGGTTCTTGATATACAAAGTCGTTCATGCACATCTGTGTAAACTACGATTCAGCTGAGCGTTACTGAGGGTTGTAGTCGAATAGGTTTGTTTTGAGCTTGATGTCTGAAATGTGCCAAGCCCATAAGGTCATAATTGTTGTAAATGTTTTTATTCTTTTACAAGATTACTTCATTGGAAAATGTGCCACATTACATTTCTTACGAGTGGGGCTTCCATCTGTTGATAACGTTCATTTCATTTTTGCTTCTCATTCTAAACCTGGCCATAGCAGGCCCGCTTTAAAATCTAGTAAAAACGGGTTCAGCTGTTTGCCAACTTAGTGACTAACTATGTTTACACGGCACATGAAATCGGATTACAAAACAAGCCGATTTCCTCAAACAAACAAACAAACAAACAAACAATCAATCAAACAAACAAACAACCCTAAGGAACTGCGGAGCACATGAGCACTCTCCAACCCAGAGCGAATACCATGCAAACAGAGTAATATCAGAATCAGATGAAGCTCTGAAATCATACTGACTATTTATCCTCTTCTTCCTGATTGGATAACTATTGTCAGAATTTTACATAAGAACATAAGAATATCAATATTCCTCAGTTTTCCACTATTGGTTGATCTCAAAACGTTGTCAAGAAGGGTCTTAAAGGATCCCAGTGATTCAGTAACAATGTGACAAGGTAACCCATTCCATACCCTTACCACTCTCTGTGTAAAGAAGTCTCTCTTAAGCCCATCTCGACTTTCCAACTGCCTCCTCTGGACCTGGTTTCTGTGCTGTGCTTAAAGTATTTTCTTGGGTTAACTTTGTCAACCCCTTTTAAAGACTACAATTGAGGCCAACTAATTATTATTTTCCACCACTATTGGAATTGCAAACATTTGCAAACAAACATGAAGATTAGTTCATGTTTGCATGCACGCAATAATTACATTGCCTTCTTGAAAAGTAAATCAGAACTAAAAACACAGCCTTCAGAGAATGCATCCGGGTATTTTGACAGGATTAGCTGTGCCAAGACTTTCCAAAAATAGCACTTTTTAGAAAACTTGAATTTGAGCACGCACACTGATTGTTGTGTTACATCCCGGAACCAAATAAGTCTTAAGAAGCCATTACTCTCTTTAACAGAAGGATTCAGAAAGACAATTGTGACAGAGGTAGATTTATCTAAAAGACACTAACTGGGAAGCTATAACTGAACCACAGACAATTCCAAATATAGAAGGGAAATGGGTTACAGTTAAAGATCACGGTCGTGAATGTCTGTATTCATTTATGTTAGTGACTTACATGGGATCTAAATAACAGTGCTTTGCAGTTGTTTTGCAATGTATTTTCTAGTTCTGGCGATAACTTTAAAAACAGCTGCAAGTAGAATAATCCATTTACTAACAGATTAAATTCATACCAATTTGCAATCATTACAGAGCAGTATTTTAAAGTATAACCATTACAGTGACTGCAATGGGCTGCGGCTCAGAGTTATTTTAAAGTGCTACTCGAAATGGCACTTTTAAATAACACATCTCTAAAGTACTGTTACAGTGTTATCGTGGAACAAGACTACATTGAGGTATTAAGAAATACAGTGCTCTCTCCAAATTTCACCATTCGATAATTGACCAATTGGGTTAATTCACTGTCAGGCCATGTTGACAATACATTGCACAAGTCTTGTATAAATGCCTCTCACTAATTCACTGCTGTCAGATTTAGTTATTTTCAATAGGTGAGATAGTGATAGAAAGTAGGAGCACTGTATCACTCTCTTGTAACTGGTGGCAGGCAGGAATTCAAACGGAATTTCATAAGAAACCAAATACGATTTTTCTTTGTAAAATTCCAGTGAAGTAAAAATGATCTCATGAATGACAAATTCTATGACAAACTGCTTCTCGTCTATTTCTGATCCATTACCCTGTGACACAAGGCCATGAAACCTGCCTATTGTTAACTGAAACCAGTTGAAATAATCATGATACAAAACTACTCAACGATACTCTTTCAAATTCCTCCTTTTAGTACTCAATCAGCACGGATATAAGGGATCCACTGGTGCTGTATGAAAAATACACTCCGCCCGCTCTCCTCTTCCTGGTAAGTCAAAGATGTGCTTTTATTGCAAATAAAACTGTATCCAGGTGCTTCAGTTGCTACGTTAAGCACCAGCTTGTTAAAATAGCGACATGCACCCTCTTTAGTTAGCTTTATTCAAGTCAAAGTTTAAGTTATGGTCTCCGTGAAGTAGGTTAATGGTAATGACTTCTCAAAGTCATTATTTGACCCTCAAGGTTTTTAGAGGTAAAATAATATTGGAAAACAACCACAAAACCTGCATAAAGGTTCGCTGTAGTAAACGTACACAGTAATTTTGCAGTTTACAACCATTTACCACACTTTACTATAGTTTTACCACTCGTTACCATGCTTTTCCGTGAGTCCCTGTGGGTTTATCATGCTTTTACAACACCATTTCAAAGCTTTACAATTTCAACGCTTTGCTAAGCTTCTGACCAAAATATAATGCAGTACACTTTTTTTTAAGGGCAGTCGAGGTGTCAGTGACAAGGGAAGTCTGGGTTAGAAATACCTTGGTGCTTGTGTTGATTCTCAGGGGACAGGGTGTAAAACCCTAGTGACTAGTAATGGGGACTGCAGAATCGTCCCAATGCAGAAGTAAAGGTACTTCATTCATTCCTTATCATCATTATTTTCTGTCTTTGCATTTCAGACAACCTGGTCGTAGCGACATACAGCTACGAACCCACTCACAGTGAAGACCTGGGCTTCCAAAAAGGAGAGAAGCTGAAAATCTTAAGCAAGTAAGCTGGTTGGCAACACTTTGACAAGTCATTAAACTTCAATCTGCAAGAAACAGCACCCAATATAATGAACACAACTAAACTACTTTTATTTCACTGCCAGGGATGGAGGGGAGTGGTTTATGGCTCAGTCTCTGGCGACTGGGAAGACAGGCTTTGTTCCTCACAACTTCGTGGCAAAGCTGGACACCATGGAGACTGAACCGTGAGTGCAGCACATTTTATTTTACCTAGAAAGAGTTGGAAGTTCCGGTTTGGGTATCTGTGTACTTGTGTGGGAGAAAGGAGATGAATATCAAATGCTGCCAACGTTGGGGCTCAGTAGCTACCATCTCCAGGGCCAGAACTCAACCATTGACCTAGCAAACTCCCTGTACTTCTCTATCCATATATCTGTATTTATAAAACCATCTATGCATGTACCCAGCCTGCTCTAATTGAATCCAGTTCACTGTACTGGTGCTATGTAGCAATAAATTGAACTGAATTTATAAGCAGTACCACCACCTCTTAACACAGATAAACAGAACTTTCCTCAGTCAGTACTAATTGGGTCTTTTTATTTTAAGGTGGTTCTTTAAAGATATCTCCCGAGTTGATGCAGCACGGCAGCTTCTGGCTCCGGGAAACACTCAGGGCTCCTTCATGATCAGAGAGAGCGAAACCACCAAAGGTACTGAGAGATGCGACGCTGCTAACTGTAATGGATGAAAAAAACGATATGTGTGAATCAGAAAAACTGACGTTTAAAAAATGTGATACTGTTTACAAGAACAGCTAGATCTCTTCTAAAATGCAAACCAAACACTATATCATATATGCAGAAATGTGCAGATTTAATCTGACGTCTTCTTTATTAACTATAGTTCCTTTTCAAGTGCACTCACAAAGGTGTGCCCAAGCGCATTTTACACATAAACCAAGGTCATCAAACACTACTCCAGTGAAACGCAGAATTTGACAAGCCTTTTATCCGAACAAATTATAGAAAATGTATGCCTTTGTTAACAAACGCCTTTTATTAAAATTCATTTCATAATACTGATATATTATCCGTTGGTGACGGTCTACTTAATTCCATCTCCAGGCTCCTACTCCCTGACTGTGAGAGACTTTGACCAAGAGCAAGGAGACATCGTCAAGCACTACAAGATTCGCAATCTAGACAATGGCGGATACTACATCACGCCAAGGATAGGGTTCAGCAACCTGACAGAACTCGTGCAGCATTATATGCGTAAGTATTCAGGGACTGTATGGCTGATATCTAACGTTTAATCGGTTCAATTAAACAATTTAGAACAGGGTTGGAACAAAGACCAGGAGTGGAAGGTTTAACTTTAGACAACCTTGCAATAAAATATAACAGACTCCTATAACAAACTTTCATTTAGTGAAACAGCCACATTCACTTTACAAAAGCAAAACATCACTACAGTAAAATAATCTACAGTGCAGCCACCCTTTGCAAGGAATGCACCAGCCAGCACACCATAAAACAAATGTTATATGTTCCAAAACTGATGTAGAAATACATGAAGGTAAAGGCTAAAGTTGCAGCACTGCTGCTGTTAAGGTGAGCAGTGAGTGAAAACTGGCTTGTTCTAATTGTCCTTCACTCCCTGTTGCCCCCCTCCGACTGCGCAGAAAACTGTGACGGGCTTTGCACGCGGCTGGTGAAGTACTGCCAGAACCGCGTGCCTCAGAAACCCTGGTGGCAGGACGAGTGGGAGATCCCCAGAGAGACCCTGAAACTGGAGAGTAAACTGGGGGCCGGCCAGTTCGGAGAGGTCTGGATGGGTAGGTGACTTTCCTCTCGAATGATTCAAATGATGAGTGTATGGAATCTTGCGTACATAAGAACGTAAGACAGTTTGGCCCATAAGTGCTCGTCCGGTTTCCCAGTAGCTGATGGATCTTAAAGGATCCAATCAATTCAGCATCAATAATATAGCTAGGTAACCCATCCAACCCCTTTAGTTTATTAAAAAAAGTGAAACCTGGAAGTACTAATGAAAACTGCACTATAACTAGACAGGTTAAACACTTGTATTTCTGCATTTCTGCATGTAATTACTATTCTGTCCAATTAGCAGATTCCTAAGCAATTACTTTGCAGTATTAATTAGAAAACACTGATATAGCACCAGATATAGCCAGTTTGAAGACCCTAGTTGACCGCAGTATTAGAACCAGAGAATACCCAGCATGCAGCAGTGTGGTAGCCATGTGCTGCTTGACAAACGTGTTTGTTCATCAAAGATAACATCAAGCTGTGAAGTACTGGTGAAGGACCGTATTGTGGTTGTATTATGACGTTACTGTGCTGCTGACATTTACAAAACTGAAGCACTATGAAAGTGAGATGCTTTCGAAACAGAGAACTGCTGCGCCTGTTTACACAGATACAGAGCCAGCGGCCATCTTTGTGACTGAGAACAGGATCTAAGCAGGATCTGCCACACTGAAACTCCTTAACCTGCTCTACCAGGGACCTTCCTCCACCATGTTGTGTATTGCGTTTAAAGCTCGATAAATCCCCATGGATCAATAGAATTAAAGAGCGTCGGCTGCATTTAGACAACACTGATTGAAACAGACCCCTTTCTCAGTTCTCATTTCCTGGTGCACAGTAAATACAGTACGGCTGTACTTGATGAACCGTGCCCTCACCAAGCCTGCTTTAGCTTGGCTATCAATACCATGAGATAATGACCGCAGAGACGATTCACATTGGTTAGCGAGTGAGTACTGTAAGTAAGCTATTCGTTCTAGACAGGGTGTGTGATATACATTACTACACACCCTCAAAGACATGGTATACCAAAAGATATACATCGTATTGAGCTCACAAACAGTCCAGCCCTTCTTTAACCTTCAGGCTGCAAGCATAGATGGTCATTTCCTTCTTATTTTATTAGGTTGGACAGCAATTGAACTATAAAACACTCACTATCTGGGCTAAAACAGTAAGAAAAGGAGGTTTGTTTTTAATACATGTTGTATATCTTTATTTCAGCATCACCTCCTTTGCACTGGCACAACAAGGCTCAGTTTTAAATATTAAAATGGAAATATCTAGTTTTTCACAATTTCCACTTTTGCAGAGCATGAGCTTCGCTTCTCCGAAATAAACGTCTCCAAAGAATTGAAAATAAACAACAACCACATTATATTCTTTAGAAACGTTCAGCAAAAGCAAACGTTGTTTAAAGAAACAGACTTCAGAAGAAGCCGCTGGCCACAGAATTCTGTAAAAGCACAGCAACGTGGTGTGACACTAACAATATCCTCTGTTATTTTTTATTCCAGGTGGCCTTTTGATTTGATCACAACCCACCTGATTTGATTGTATTTTACTGTAATTCTAATTCACAATCTTTTTTTTTTTTTTTAATCCTTGAGATGTTTTTGTTTTTTCCAGCTATTATTAATATTTTCCTGTATGAAAGCGTTATAGAAAGGACAGGGCGATCGTATCCACTTTTAATCTCCTGTCCTCGCTTGCAGGTTTGTACAACAACGACCGGAGGGTTGCCATTAAGAGTCTGAAGGCTGGCACCATGTCTCCCGCTGCCTTCCTGGCCGAGGCAAACCTGATGAAGCAGCTGCAGCACCCCAAACTGGTGCGCCTGTACGCAGTGGTGACAGAGGAGCCCATCTACATCATCACTGAGTTCATGGAGAACGGTAACTACAAGTCAACCATCTCATGCATGGCCGTCTCATATGGGCACAGATTAAAAAAGAAAAAAAAAACAAAAAACAAAAACTCTCATCTTGTCTTTGAAACGCATTGAACTGCTTCTCCTGGCAACTAACCCCTAGGATTACATACGAATTACAGCACCGATATTCAAATAGCAGCTTTTGAAACGCACCCCATAACAGAACAAATAAAACAGACAAAAGAAAAATAGTCTTTACCAGTGTAACCGTCAGTGTTGTCACAGTGCTGTTACAGATTCCGTCCCGTCAGTGAGATAAGGTTAAAAACTCTAAAACCAAGAATGCAGACGAGCCCGGCTCTTGGATCGCCGGTGGTTCGCGCTCAGCCTCCACCCTGTTGCACCAACTTGGGCCCAACTTGAGTTATCTAGAGGGCGATGCATGTTGGCCAGGGTGTTAATGCAAAGATACTGGTTGTTAATACACCATGGGGTTTAAAGTAGGATATTGAACGCTCCACTGATTGATTGCAGTGATGAGCGAGGTCATTATATCCCCTACCCTACTTCTTCAGTGACACTCTTGGTCCACTTGTATGTACAATTAAAGCATGAATAATAAGGCTAGACAATACCGCATGGTATTTACAATATACAATTTAAATATACTGAAGCTGGCATTCAATTACACACTCCATGATAGTTTGTCAATGTCAATACAATGTATAATACAACACACACATAGGTCACAGATCTCTACCTTAACATTGTAAGACACTGGAAGAGTGGTGGTTTGAAACAGTTTTCATGTGCATGTTTATAATCATCCTGAATCCTTTGACTCATATTTCCCTGTGGTATGCAAGGTCTAGAACAAAGGGAAGTTCCACCCTGTCCTCCGTGTAAAATAAGAACTTGTTATTCACTTTTGTTATTGTTCGTGATGTAACCCCAATTGACCGATCCTGCAATTAAAGTAGGGCAGGTTTCCAGGACTGACGATAGGAGACCATTGTCAGAATAGGCGTTGGTTCAGTTGTCTTGTCAGGAAAAGTAAGTAAGAAAGTCACTGCTGCCCCTGAAATAGAAACGCAGATATATATAGATAAACTGCTGGTCAAACCTATACATGAACCCAAATCAAGGTTTTGGTATGTATTCCAATGCTGGTCTTCAATTCTTAAACCAAGGGATTTCTTTTATTTTTTTATTGTGTTCAGAGTATAGTGTTCTCATTAACCCTTTAAAACCAGTGATATTTTGTATCTCTGAACTGCATTTAATAATGAATAGGGTTTTTAATTGTGACCTTTCCTTTCAATTGAATAATTAGAGCATGTGAAGGAATGATGAACTTATTAATCACACTTAGACACACTTTACAGTCTGCACATCACGACTAATAAGATGTTTCAGTGTTCATCGAAGAAGAAAGTGGATTTAAATACCACTTAGATACTGAAGAGCACATTTCTGTAGACAAAAAAAACATCTTACAGTGCATGCAATTGTTTGTTAACTTTATAAAGAAGTTTGTTAACTGTTTTTACCACGGTCGGTGGTAATGCGGTCAGTGATTAAGGGAAAACATTTGTCTGCTTAGTTTTGTTTCTCATAAGAGCTCCCACAAAAATAATTTCCCGCAATGCAATGGAAGATACTGGAAGCAGCGGGCGTTAGATTTCTGTCACTTGCAGAAGAAAGCATTATGTTTTCCTTTACTACTTAGTTACCAGAAGGGTCAGGACACTGTAACTGAACAGCAGAGGCACGCCAACTTATCCTGACCTTGGCATTTGCACTGTTTATTATCATACTGTTCTATATATAAAAACATAAAACCCTTAATCTGTAGTAACACTGTCTCGTGGCCTTTCCTGAAGACACTGCAGTCAGTCGTCTCAAGGCATTTCCTGTATGAAATATGATGCATTTTTGACGCCTATATGATGAATTTAGTTTAGTGCCAGTGCCGTATTTGTCCGGCTATGTTTATAAAGCACTTACGCTACAAAGACCGGTAGGACGTCTTCTTGCGCTGTGATTGAGTTTGTATTTGAAAAGTTACATGTCATTAAAGCATGTTTGGAGATCATGCTTTTGTACACGGCCACAGGATTTCACTGGAGTGTTAGATTATCTTCATGCATCACCCACTGGCTTCTTGGAATTTCTTACACTGTGGTTTAAATCTTTATAGAATTATTTTAAAATAAAATTACAGTCCAATTAATGAAATAAAATTGACTGCAAAACCACTATATATATAGCTTGATCATATAAAATAAGTGCATGGTAATGTATTCATTTGTATAGGATACCATTAAACAAACTGATTAATAACATACTTGATATAGACATATAGACTTCAAAACATATTAAAAGGGGGCTGATTTGAATATTCTATACCCTACAGAGTTAAGTCACAGCTGTTTTTTTTATTCTATACCCCACAGAGATAAGCCACAGCTGTTGATAATTTTATAGCACCAGGAAATACCCCATGCATTTTAGAAGTACTGCAATCCCGGTATAACCACACATTGCACCAGGGTGATTACCCAGTGCCGGAAAAAAAACAACAGAAATCCAGGTGTGGTTTATCTCAGCATGATATGCAGTAGGTTGTTCAAATCAACCCCTAACTTCTTTCTCCCATGGTGTCAGAATATTATTGGCACCATCATAAACTGACTTACTGGTTACTGTTTCCCTGTATGAAACGTTGCTGTAGTACAAACTTAGACTCCCATACGTCATGTATTTCCTAGTATACCGCATTACCGGGCATGCATTACAAACAAAGCATTTCTACAGTAATGATAAATGCAGCAAATGGAACTTGCATTCCGAATGAATATCTTTAGCAGTACTGGTCATAATGATTTGTTTTAAAGCTTTAAGTTTGTGATTCGATGTGTCCTTCAATTCTAGGCAGCCTTGTTGATTTTCTCAAGACAACTCAAGGCGAAATTGACCATGAATATACTCATAGACATGGCATCACAGGTAAGTGAACAATAGTTTTTCTTTTTCTTTGTATGTATCATGACCCCTAGTTACCCTTGTTAAATAATAACAGGTGACTTTTTAAAGCTGGTAAAAGGCAGCTTTGTACAATGCTTTAACTTAAATACTACAGATAATTACTTTCTTTAGACCAAACTCTGTATCTGCTTTGAAACGGCACGCAATTTGGAACTGTGAAATTTACCAGGTCATTGTGTTGTATACATAACATACATACAATAATTGCACATATCTATTGAGCATCCTTTTACTATGCTGTCCCTTTGCTTTGCGTGTTTATCAGAGAAATAGGACGACATGATTTGTACTACGTCATGTCCTTGCAAACAGTATTCAAGTTTCTTTATCATTAACACTCATACGAGATACAAAGAAAATGTGCTGTCAATGACACCATGGTCGGGTGTGTGAAGTATGGACGGTGTTTCGAGGAAGGTGTTGCACTTATCTTTGTGCCAGTTTCATACTCAACACTGCAGCTTTAGAAGCTGTCAATGAGAGGTAGAGAGTGAGGGGAGATGGCAAGAGCACAATCCTGTTGCGGCTGAGACAGGTGGTGGCGGGTGGAGGGGAATGGGAGAGGATTGGAGGAGAAGGTTGGCCCAATGCATGTGTAGTACAATATGGAGTGAGGGGGTTGTTATAAGCAGCCCTGTGGTGAAGTCACAGATTAGAGCAGAAAGTAACAGTATAGTGGACCTGTGCTTTTTCCTGAATTCTTGACGCTTTTCAATCGTACTTCCAGACAAAGGAGGTTACGACTCAAACACACACCACTTATCAAAAGTGAGTAAACTGCCATGTTTCTTTAGTTTGTCTGATTGTGTAAAGTTACACGCACTGTAGCAATGAGTCTCAAATTGCCAATATGACTCACAAAGCAAAATAGATTTTAAAAAGGGGATCCCCTTTTTCATCATAGCATTTTTGTTTTACTGATAGAACATGTTACAGGAAATACCTACAGATCTGACATTTCCACTGGGGGCTTACGTGGCAGTAAAATATTGCAAAACTATTTTAAAAACTACACTGGTGCAGCGTAAAAGAGACCAGAATGGGGACGAGGTGTTCACCATCACTCTGAAAGGTTCTGATTCTGTTTCTCCAACAATGATTTAGAGCTTTCTCTAAATGGCTTGTGCCCTTCCTAACGCCAGATAAATCATGTGACACCGTGACCTTTCAACTCTGCTGTCGCCACCTGTCTCTGTGCTATACCTGGGCCGACAGAGTCGAAAGGTCACTGATCTGAGACAAGAAATGACAGTCCTGTGTTCAAAAGCATGCTCTGCTGCAAGCAAGACCACACACCTTTAAATCTATTGTCAGAAGCAGGTGAAAAGTGGACTGCAGATTTTAAACGCGGCACCACTTTACTGAAGCAATGCAATTGTAGTAAAGTTAATCTGCACTTGTATTAACCTATGTAATGTACTTTAATGCATAACATAGATTAATGCATAGTGTTGATTACATAATGTAGGGAGCAAAACAAACTGAAATTGAGTGGTTTGCTACAAAGTAACTATCTTCCAAAACATGGATTTATTTGGATCGTGCTAAATTATAGGACATTTGGAATCTCGTGATAACAGGACACGGTACAGTTTCTGTTAACAAATGTCACAAAGGCATTCACAGCAAGTACAGCCTCCAGCTGAATGACTGATTCATTCAAACTGAATTGAGTAGACTTGGTGACTGCCTTCTCCCTTCTCTTATTATCGTAAGAGATGTGCTACCGTGCAGTTTGGGAGGGTTCCGTCCGCTCAAACTGTGCGGAATGATTTCTGTTAAATGATTTCTGTTTCTGTTATAAGAAGATTGTGCTCAGGAACTACCAGTAGACATAAAAAGGGTTGCTTTTGCTTTAGAATTGCCAGCTCTGCTTTACACAAGATGTAGTGTATTTTTTTCAAATCCTTTCCAATGCTTGGTTGATTTCCCATACTTTATTTATAACAAAAACTCAGATTAGACCCACTCAGAACACTGTCATTTCCTAGTGCTCTTGCTAACATGCTGTAAGCTGCTCTGAATTTACATTTTCAGTGTCAGGGTTTTTTAAAGTGGGTCACATTCAAGCCACAGGTGGTCCTGCTTGAATTTGTAGGGAGGCACGTGACGCGTTTGTGAAGCCGTATGAGAAATGAAAACCATAAAAATGTAGTTGGCTTGTGAGACTTCCTGTCTTTATGTTATCAGAGCCCAGCTCAAGAAAACATCTGCCAAATATAAACAAGTTAAAAACGTTTTTTTTCTTTTCTTTCTTCATACAGTTTGTAATTCTTTGTACGTTATCTCAATCTTGTTCTACAAAAAAGGCTGGAGGAGTTTGTGAGCTGTGTTTAGCAAGGGTGCAATGGGGAAATGGGATGCTGAGCTGTTGGTTACAGAATGGTCACACTGATGACATCCTGACCTTATCTTGTCCTGACCTTATCCTGAATCTATAGTGAAGCTACTTCCTTATACACTTCTTGTTTTCAAATAAAAACGCATAGCTTAATACAAAACTGTGGCACACCTTTCTTGATTGCTACAGCCTGAATAATTTTTGAAAGCACAGAACCATCCTTACCTGTGGACACACATGACTTTGTGAAGCTTTTATGACTGAGATCTTTACCAGTACCACTATTTGTGTCAGAAGGACCCCTGCTGTCCGAATGTTTTAATACACATATTGCAACAAATTCAAGAACAAAAAAAAAAGTGTCAAAAAAGCAGAGGCATTCAAGGGTTATTGGTCAGGAGGCTCAAGGGCCTGTCTGTAAATGTCAAGCACAAGTATCGAGACTAAGGGGCTATCTACCAATTACAGATTTAGTAATAAAACAAACAAACGCCGGGGGGTTATTATTGTAAAACTTTAATTTAAATAATTTACAACCTATAAAACATGTTACTATTGTGCTGAGAACACTTTTCAGTGATAATACACGACGCTCGCGTCAGCTTTGGGTTAGCAGCTGGGCCCCTGGTACCGCCCTGGGCCTAGTCAATTGTCTGAGGCCAGCCCTGGCTTGTGGAAGGCTTTCAGACTGACACTTTGGTTTTCTGTTCAAGGTTGCAGAGGGAATGGAGTTCATTGAAAAGAAAAACTACATCCACCGTGACCTCCGGCCGCCAACATTCTCGTTTCGGAGGAATTAATCTGCAAGATAGCTGACTTTGGATTGGCTAGGATCATTGAAGACAACGAGTACACAGCAAGAGAAGGTACACTCAGAACACTATTAATGTAGGGGCCAATTTGCTGTTTTGAGTGCATGTAAGTAATGTACTACACGCCAAGGAAAGCATGCCTGACTGTGAGGCAGGGAAGCAGCGTTGAAAAGCAGCATGTCACAGAGGGTTATTTCAGAAAATAAAGAGTATATATACAGTACTGTGCAAAAGTTTTAGGCAGGTGTGAAAAAATGCTGTAAAGTAAGAATGCTTTCAAAAATAGACATGTTAATAGATTATATTTATCAATTAACTAAATGCAAAGTGAGTAAACAGAAGAAAATCTAAATCAAATCCATATTTGGTGTGACAACCCTTTGCCTTCAAAACAGCATCAATTCTTCTAGGTACACTTGCACAAAGTCAGGGATTTTGTAGGCATATAGTCAGGTGTATGATTAAACAATCATACCAAACAGGTGCTAATGATTATCAATTCAATATGTAGGTTGAAACACAATCATTAACTGAAACAGAAACAGCTATGTAGGAGGAATAAAACTGGGTGAGGAACAGCCAAACTCAGGTAACAAGGTGAGGTTGCTGAAGACAGTTTACTGTCAAAAGTCATACACCATGGCAAGACTGAGCACAGCAACAAGACACAAGGTAGTTATACTGCATCAGCAAGGTCTCTCCCAGGCAGAAATTTCAAGGCACAGGGTTTCCAGATGTGCTGTCCAAGCTCTTTGAAGAAGCACAAAGAAACGGGCAACGCTTGAGGACCGAGACGAGTGGTCGGCCAAGGAAACTTACTGCAGCAGATGAAAGACACATCATGCTTACTTCCCTTCGCAATCGGAAGATGTCCAGCAGTGCCATCAGCTCAGAACTGGCAGAAAACAGTGGGACCCTGGTACACCCATCTACTGTCCGGAGAAGTCTGGTCAGAAGTGGCCTTCATGGAAGACTTGCGGCCAAAAAGCCATACCTCCGACGTGGGAAACAAGGCCAAGCGACTCAACTATACAAGAAAACACAGGAACTGGGGTGCAGAAAAATGGCAGCAGGTGCTCTGGACTGATGAGTCAAAATTTGAAATATTTGGCTGTAGCAGAAGGCAGTTTGTTCACCAAGGGCTGGAGAGCTGCATACCTAATGAGTGTCTGCAGGCAACAGTGAAGCATGGTGGAGGTTCCTTGCAAGTTTGGGGCTGCATTTCTGCAAATGGAGTTGGGGATTTGGTCAGAATTAATGGTCTCCTCAATGCTGAGAAGTACAGGCAGATACTTATCCATCATGCAATACCATCAGGGAGGCATCTGATTGTCCCCAAATTTATTCTGCAGCATGACAACGACCCCAAACATACAGCGAAAGTCATTAAGAACTATCTTCAGCGTAAAGAAGAACAAGGAGTCCTGAAGTGATGGTATGGCCCCCACAGAGCCCTGATCTCAACATCATCGAAGTCTGTCTGGGATTACATGAAGAGAGAGAAGCAACTGAGGCTGCCTAAATCCACAGAAGAACTGTGGTTAGTTCTCCAAGATGTTCGGGCCAACCTACCTGCCGAAGTTCCTTCAAAACTGTGTGCAAGTGTACCTAGAAGAATTGATGCTTGATGCTGTTTTGAAGGCAAAGGGTGGTCACACCAAATATGGATTTGATTTAGATTTTTCTTCTGTTCACTCACTTTGCATTTAGTTAATTGATAAATATAATCTATTAACATGTCTATTTTTGAAAGCATTCTTACTTTACAGCATTTTTTCACACCTGCCTAAAACTTTTGCACAGTACTGTATATATATATATATATATGCGTGTGCTGTTCTGTGATGCGAGCAGCAGATCCTGGGTGGTGAGAAGAAGCCGGAAGTCTGAAGCGAGCTGGGGGTGGGGTGTTCCTGTCCCCTCCTCGTGAGAAACCACAGGATACCACATTGTTTCTGTAGAGCCTCATACAATGCTGCTGAATGCTCTTCCAGCCAACTGTAGCCTTTTCAAGCTGTAGCTGAGGTCTGGCTGCAGAGCTGAGCGCTGAACCCGGCAGCAGCAGCACCTGCACTTCTTATATACAAAACAAACACTCCTTAACTGTAGCTTATTCACCACCTCCCCTCAATACACCAATCTCTGCATGATTCCTCCCTTTTCTCTCAATCCTGAGACAGATAATACACTACATAGCAGGCTGTGTGGTCCAGTGGTTAAAGAAAGGGCTTATAACCAGAAGGTCCCCGGTTCAAATCCCACCTCAGCCACTGACTCATTGTGTGACCCTGATCAAGTCACTTAACCTCCTTGTGCTCTGTCTTTCGGGTGAGACGTAGTTGTAAGTGACTCTGCAGCTGATGCATAGTTCACACACCCTAGTCTCTGTAAGTCGCCTTGGATAAAGGCGTCTGCTAAATAAACAAATAATAATAATAATACATACTGTACATTTTTAAATAAAATAAAAAGTTATTTAACTACAGGGAGCCCAGCAGGCACCCAGGTGGGTGGCAGGAAAAGGGCACTTTTCTCCTAGGATAGGGCACGCATTAAAACACAGCTCTAGTTTGCCTGAAGTTTCTAAGGCCTTTTTCATCTTGCCACAACACCACACTATAGCCACCGCATTTCACCTTTTAAGCAGAGATAACATATGACAACAACATTGGCCTTACAGTTAATAATAATAATAATAATAATAATAATAATAATAATAATAATAATAATAATAATAATAATAATAATAATAATAATACCCTTACAGAATGTCAAGTAAACATTTCTGTTATGCAAGTAATCCAGCATTGGGAGGACAGAGTTCTCTCTCCTTTGATATTGTGCATGTATGTCTTTTAAATGACATGGTATTTAGACCTGTAATTGGTTTGTCCAATAGCTCCCCCTAGTGTCAAAACACCCATATGCAGGCAGAACACCCCTCCTTGAATCAGAATGCAGTCTCACCTGCATCCATGTTCCTTGTGTTTTTTTTTGTTTGTTTTTCTTAACCTGTTCCTGTTCTTGGTTTTGTTTGCACTTTTACTAATTTACAAGGAAATATGTTAACCTTCAGAAAAACCTTTATTCTGTTTTTTTTATTTTATTTTTTTGTTCAGGTGCTAAATTCCCTATTAAGTGGACCGCACCAGAAGCCATAAACTTCGGCACCTTTTCAATAAAGTCAGACGTCTGGTCTTTTGGAATACTCCTCACCGAGATAGTTACATACGGTCGGATTCCCTATCCAGGTAATTCAACTTAAGCCTGTTGCATATTCAGTACATATAGCATACCCTGTAGGGTACCTATCCTACACGAGTAGGCTTTCTTGTTACAGGACCTAGAGTGGGGTGAAAATCACCTTGCATCTTACAGCACCTCTACAATAATGTATAGTTAAATAGGAATAATTAAACAAACCGGCTAATCTTAAACAGCGTCTTGGTACAGGTGCGCAATATAAGTTATTTGATATATTCTTCTTCTTGTTTAGATTCATTTTATATCAGTTTCTGTTTCCTGGGGTCTTTTTAAACAGAGCAATCAGAATGATGTCTAAACTCCAAGCACATCAAAGTGTAACATCTAGTAGATGTGTACATCAGGAAACAAAACTGCATTGAAGAAAATGTGGTGTACCTTACGTCCAGTGGAGGCAGCGTGTTGCAGGGGGGAAGGCAATGGCTGCACTGGTGTACCAGATGTGTACTCGGTTAACATGTCTGAGAGCTGATTTCATCTTTAATGAATGCATTTGATTTTTGCACCAGGAATGACGAACCCGAGGTAATTCAAAACCTGGAAACAGGCTACAGAATGCCCCGGCCCAGAAGCCTGCCCCACGGAACTGTATGACATCATGAGTCTCTGCTGGCAAGAGAAACCGAGGATCGCCTCGACCTTCGAAAGTATCTCAGGAGCGCCCTGGAGGATTTCTTCACAGCCACCGAAGCTCAGTACCAGCAGCAACCTGCCTGAACAGAAACGCCCTTCACAGGAAACTCACAACTCACAAGCAGTTTCAGTGCCCTTTGTTACTACTGTTGTGCTATGATTGAAGAGGACGAGTCAGAATGGGCCGTGCATCATCCGAATGGCTGTTTTCTTTCTGTTCTTTTAACTGCACAATGTCTGTTTTTTCAAGAGTTTTATGAACTTCAAAAATCACTGAAAATGAATTGTGCTGTTTTTCTGCACTGCTTTATTCTCAGTTTTAGTTTGTCTATAACATGCACCAGAATCTTATTATATATATATATATATATATATATATATATATATATATATATATATATATATATATATATATATATATATATATATCACTGTTAATGTATAGTTTTTGTTAGGGTCTAGTTTAATTTTTCACACACAAAAAAAAAAAAAAAAAAAAAAATCCTGATCAATAAGCATGTGCAAATATTAGGTTATTGCTAGCTGTGTACATGTTTGTATGTGTTTTATTTTTTAGATATTAAAATAGTACCCAAATTACGCTTTTTATCCGTCTGAAAAAGGGAATTGCTTTTAATCACTGAACCTTTCATGAATAGTATATGGAAAACACAATATAACACCCAAGCTTATGTGTGAAATGATTGAAACGTTTTATAATTGCTATCCTTGCTTTCTTTTTCTTTGAATAAAATGCCATTCCTAGATTAGTAAGCTGGTTGTGATTAAATACTATGTTGGATATACTGTAGGTTAAATGGTCTGTGTTTATTAGAAATACATTTATGAATGAATTACTAACCAAGCATGCCACTGGAAGAGGGTGAAATGACCAGAGAGGGTGAAAGTCTACAGTCAGTACTTACTGATTCATTACAATCACAAGAGGATCAGGTTGGATGAGAATTCTTCAAAAAGCCTTGAAATTCAAACATCCCACTTCAGTGACAAGTCACAAGAAACACTCATGCTATTTGGTCAAAGTATGAAGTAAACTGTAATACTATAGTAAATAACTCTATTTTGATTGTTAATAATATTTAAATTAACAATATACACTTTTGATATTAAGTGTTCTAAACTGTTTATAAAGAAGCCAGCAAAAGTCTTGAACTTTTTTTCTTTTTTTTAAAACAAACAAACAAAAAAAACTCATGACTGCTTTATGAACTAGGCCCAACATTTCTACTTCAAAATCTAATTTATAAGACCAGGCTGTCCATCTGAAAGGTCAGAGGTCCAGCAATGGCCATGCTTGAAAAAAAGGCAAATCTAAGAAAAAGATAAATCACAGGCTTCTTTCTTTTTTAGTCAGAACATGTTAGGCACCACTTATGACAAGCCAAATGGTTCTGGACATAAAACCCCCAAGAACTGGTGCTCTGGATAGCCCAAACCAAGTTTCATCACAACTTGCGATGCAGGTAAAGTTGCAAGTTTGACCGAATGATGTGCTGGGGTTGGACAAAAAACGGGAAGAGCCACAATATGTAGCACACACTTGCACACCCGTTGCATGACTATTTTGTCATGAAAAAGGAATGGCCTGACATGCATTCTGCAATATAAAAACGATGCATCTCCCTGTTACAAGTACAGAGGCCTGAGGTTGGCATGTGCATCCTTATCAAAGCCTGCACAAATGTCTGTTTTTAAAGGGGGAACAGTCTCAAAGCTAGAACAGAATGGCGTTTATCTTCTTTAAATATCAGTGCTATGGAAAGTGTTTTTAATTATCTGCCTAACTTTTGTATGGTTGGGATAAAACAAGACACCAATACACACAGAAAAAGGTTCTTGCAATTTAGCTACACTGCGGATTACCACCTGTCAATCAAAGAGATAAAAGGCCCCGCCCATTACCAATATAATGGCAACCACGCAGTTCTAACCACCGTGTTCGTTGCCATTTTGGACCGCGATACCCATTTTAATTTCTGTGTAAGAGTTCATTTATACCGAATCTATATGCTTTTGGTATCGTGCAGTTGTTTTTTTGCGTTCAATATGACTAAAAATATTGTATCAACTTTGGAGCGACAGATTTATATTTTAGAATTTCGATAAGTGTTTTTTTCACGACACAAAATTCGATTTAGCCGTAATCTCCACCTCACCTGGACTCACTTATACCAAGAATATGTTAATGATTTGGGAGCAGTAATATATATATATATACTTGGAAACCCCAGGGAAATGAGCTATTCTAGCTGAAAAATAAATAGTTAACAACTGCCAATGGAATTGCAGAAGGATAATTAAACAGGACATGCCCCGTACCTGAATGATACGTTCCGCCTCATTGTGGCTCCGATAGACGGGCTTCAGCGTGTATTAAACTATTCATCAGAAAGAGCCAACATGGCGCACGCAGGGAAACAGTTTCATAACAGCCGCCACTCTAACAACACCCCATCGTCGCCGAACCCATAAACGATTGGTTGAAACTCTAAATATTTAAATATCCCGGGGACCATTCTCCATTCTGATTCGTCAAGGGGCTGTCAATCTAGGTGCCGGCAACAGTTAGGCTGCGGATGGGGTAGGTTGGTCGTTCCTGGCTGAATTTGGAGGTAAAATGGCGCTGACTACTCAAGGAACAAAGAAGAAAGTTTGTTATTATTATGATGGTAAGAATAAAGTTCAAGTCAAATGGGCACATTTGTGCAGCGGAATATACAGGCGCCGGGACGTGTTTGTGAAAATTCGCGTTTAAGTGTTTTTTATTTATTGAGTCTACAATGAAGATAAGTGGCGTTAGACAGCCATGCAGCATCTCCTGTGTTTATTGGTCGGTAAAATGGGCACTGTTCTTAGTTTACGGTAATAATATTATAATAAGGAAGAGCATGTAATATTAAAAAAAAAAATAGATTATTATTTTTTTAACAATTTAACAATAATCATTGTAATTTACGGGTGTTTTGTGCTATTGTTTTCTGCAGATATTTTATGTTCTTTGGTTGTTACTGGTTAAATGTGCTGACGTGATGTGTAGCCTTGCCGTTTTAATCGATAACATTTTTAATTACAACTATCACTGTATCGCTTATTCAAAGTATGGTCCCTTTTGAATGCCATTTACTGGAAGTTTTTTGGGGTGGGCGGTGTAACTGGAAAAATATTTTAAATATGATTGCCTACAATGAAATCGTATTCTTCTCCAAATTTTACGGATCAGTCCGATTGTTTGTTATCGGGAATTGATTTACGTAAGTTTGTCAACATTATTAAAATAACGCTTTGTATTGATTTAGCCAGTGTGTGGGTGGTCTTTTAATTTTTGTGGGACCAGTAAATGTCTTTATCTGTACCCGATTTCACCTCGTGTTTGTGTTCTAGTTTTTGCTTTGTAATTTCCCTGGCTTAATTTAACAATAATAAAGAATGTGTTCAACCTTGACTTTGTATTGGGTGATGGAGAAATAAAGTCGAGCTGTCACGTAGGCAAATCAAAGCTGTGTGATGCCTGAGGTGATGCAGAGACACGCAGCCTTCGATATTTGGTTGTTCCTTCCTTGTTTTACCCGTTTAACGAATACGTTTATCTTGTTGGATTATTTGTTTTAGTTGATGCTGTGCAAATAAATCCAGGGGAACGATGGGCATATTAGCCGATATCCCGTTTTGAAATAACGTGGGTACCAGCTTCATGTATTTTCTTTTAACACATAAGAAAATGGTTACTGTTTTAGTGAATATGATGATTGGTTGTTCAAAGCCATTTGGGCAAATTTGGTATTGAAATACTAATCGTGGCATGCTTTACTGCAGAGGGAAATGGATGAATCTGTGGGTGTTTTAAACGCTTACATTTCTATTAAGGTTTGGCCTTTGCTAGCTGTAGTTGCAAGGTGTGTGCTTTATATATGGTTTGTTCACCAGACAGTAATCATTTTTCATCTACACACTTTTGGAAACCTGTAGTCTTGCTCACTGGTCAAAGTAATCCATTATTGGGGTTCTATGGCGTTTCTGATTGGTTACAATCTCCCAATATATTGAAAGTGCCTGAAGTTCAAGATATAGACTAAATTGAACTTCAAACTTACCTAATGGCTGAAAATGTGCTTTGTGTTTGAAAATGTGCTTTGTGTTACATTGGCTGAGTCGTAAGTACCAGACTCCTGGAACGCTGATCAAACTTCATCTATTGAGATTCCATCACCACAAGTGTCTTGGACTTGCCTTTTGTCTGCGATTTGATGAATTCTCAGTATAACCAACGTACCATTTTCATGGAATGGCTCTTATGCAGAAAAGGGAACTATGTTTACCCCAGAGGTTTTATTTCTGGCTATAAAATGCAAGCAGAGAATTCAGTTTTGTGTGTTTTCTTCCAGGGGACGTTGGGAACTACTACTATGGACAAGGGCATCCAATGAAGCCCCACAGGATTCGTATGACCCACAACCTGCTGCTCAACTATGGACTGTATAGAAAGATGGAAATTTATGTAAGTACTACAATTGGCATAGGAATGGCTTTGGGCAAAAGTTGCAGATCTTGTAGCGAGAGAGATAGTGAGTGAATTCAGTAGACAGAAATATGGGCGAGGCAGTGCTAGTCTTTGTGCTTAGGAGATTCCTAATTTTAAAACTGGCATGCGTGATGAAGACTGTTTTCAAAACCTCCTGCATGAATTTCATTAAACTTGCCATAGACATTTGTTGCATGCTGCCAGACTCGCGATGCTACAACCTGAGCTATTGATAAACCTGTGCCTGTTCTACATGATGGCGTTCCAGGTTTTAAGTGCTTTTCTGTTATTTTCCAGCGGCCACACAAGGCAAACGCAGAGGAAATGACAAAGTACCACAGCGATGACTATATAAAGTTCCTGAGGTCTATCCGACCTGACAACATGTCCGAGTACAGCAAGCAGATGCAGAGATGTAAGTACTTGTGCTTGTTCTGGTGTATTGTAGCAAAAATAACGCTCTCCTCCAGCAGTAAGACACAGACCTGTTTAAACAGAAAGTTTATCAATTGGATCTGAAGTAGGAATTCATCATGCATGTTTCAAAGTAATTGCCTAAACAATACTGGTTTAATGAAATATTTACTGTTTGGTGAGCATGTGTCTGAACCTGCTGTCTTTGCAATGTTTTTACAGTTAATGTAGGAGAAGATTGTCCTGTATTTGATGGTCTGTTTGAATTCTGCCAGCTGTCCACTGGTGGATCAGTAGGTGAGTCCGTATTATTGGTGCTGAAATATTAATTGCTTGCATTAAACTCATTCATTTAAAAAAAAATAAAAAAAATTTACAAGATCATGATGAAAGCAACATTTATGTAGGGTTTAAAATGTACATTTAATACGCTTGCTTACTCTTTGTGAAAGTAAATCCTTTAAGAGAAGAGCACAAAGCTTCCCTATTTCTGTCTATATTAAAATCTTGTTTCATGTGTCTAAGGTTCTTTTAAACTTTTTTTGATTGTTTGTTTAAGCGATACGTGTCTTTCTGTTTTAGCCGCAGCAGTAAAGCTAAACAAACAGCAGACTGACATTGCTGTCAACTGGTCTGGAGGTCTGCATCACGCCAAGAAATCGGAAGCCTCTGGATTTTGCTACGTTAATGACATTGTTTTAGCCGTCCTTGAGCTGTTGAAGTAAGTGCAAGATTCACTGTTGATTTTGTCAGAGAGGATGACTCGCAATGCTTGAAACAGTGAATGATTAACTAGACTGGAGAATGCTGCACGTCACGTTTTGCAGGTGAATTAAATTTGTATGTATAGAGAATGCAGTTCAAGAAAATGGGAAAGAATCATTCAGATGTCTAGTTCATTCTTGGGTAATTGATGGGGTAGAAAATTGCTTGACTTGCTTTCTCGCTGTTCAGGGTTGATTTTGTATCCATTCAAGGTGTGCAAGACTGTGAAAGATTATATGACGCTTGTTGATGCTGGCTGTGTTCCCTTTCAGATACCATCAGAGAGTCTTGTACATTGACATTGATATCCACCATGGAGACGGCGTGAAGAAGCTTTCTATACAACAGACCGTGTCATGACTGTATCGTTCCATAAGTATGGAGAGTACTTCCCTGGAACTGGAGACCTCAGAGTAAGTAGGGCATGTGCTCTTGTTACCCTTTTCCACTAATGGGGATTTAGAGTTGAGTGTTTTAGAGGTCAATTGAAATCAGTTCTCCTGACAACTGTCAGTATTAGGGCCTCTTCTTGTATTCTCTGATTGCTTCAAGAAATTGGAATCCCAGCACAAGAAGTAGAATTTTCAATAGTAGTTTGGTTAAATAATGAGCAGTCACTATTTAAATTATCCATTGCATTGCACTTTGATCCATTCCAAACTTTACTATGCTTTAATAGACACTTCAGAGCTTGAATGACCTCAAGGCTCGCCACACAGACTGCAGTAGCCCAAACAGCAATGCAATCAGTGTTTCCTTTCCTGTTAAGTTTATCAAATTTCAATTAAAAAAAAAAAAACAACTTTTTTTTTGTTGTGTTTTTTACAGGATATTGGAGCAGGCAAGGGCAAGTACTATGCTGTGAACTACCCACTCAGGGATGGAATAGATGACGAATCATATGAAGCCATATTCAAACCAGTAAGTGCTCATGCAGCTATACTTTTGTTTGTTGACTTGAATATTGTTTTAAATTGGTATAGTATAAGTGAGTGTTAGAACTGCGATCCACTATCTTGCCACAACTCTTTTTTGAAAAGACTATTAAGGAGATTTGTAGCCTTGCATAATAAAATGACCTAATTTTAGCATTTTTTATTTCCTTTCTTGCAAAGGTGCAGTTACTCAGGGATAATGTTTATTGCAAAGCTCCACCGACCACTGTAGACTGGTCTTGTTTTCCATCCTAAATGGATTGTTGTTCACTGCAGATCATGGCTAAGGTGATGGAGATGTACCAGCCTAGTGCCATTCTGCTACAGTGTGGCGCTGACTCGCTATCCGGAGACAGACTGGGCTGCTTCAACTTGACCATCAAAGGTACGTAGATGGGAAGAAAGCCAGCAAACGTATTCTAAATCAGAGCTTGAAAACTAGGGTGGCTTGGTCTCTTTTTGAATAACTTACTGAAAATGCAGTGGTGGTTGCTTTGTAGCATATTGGTCGAGGGTCATACAATTGAGCACCTCGACTGGGCAAAAGGTTTGCAGTTTGGAGCACCTTACTACATTTTTTTTTTTTTTGTGATTTAATTAAGGGCATGCCAAGTGTGTGGAATACATGAAGAGCTTTAACCTGCCCTTGCTGATGCTGGGAGGAGGAGGATACACTATTCGCAATGTGGCCAGGTGTTGGACGTATGAAACCGCTGTAGCTCTGGACACTGAAATTCCAAACGGTGAGTTTTGCCGATCAAGCATTCTGAGATCACTGACCTGCAGGGGAAACTTCAGAAGAAACTTCTGTGTTATGTGAAACTTTTTGTAATGTAACAAACTGATTTCTGGTTATACTACGTGTGTTTTGAAAAGTTTTGCAACTTTATTTTTCCAGAGCTGCCATATAATGACTACTTCGAATACTTTGGTCCTGATTTTAAACTCCACATCAGCCCTTCAAACATGACAAACCAAAATACTAATGATTATCTGGAGAAGATCAAGTAAGTGCTGAAAGTCTTTGTGGTTTTTTGCTTTCATATTTGGTTTGCTCTTCATCACTGTTTTTTATGTCTTCCATACATGACCAATACATTTTTCTGAAGTCTGGATTTTAAAACCCTTCTGAAATGCCCTTGTTTGTTCGCAGGCAGCGTCTGTTTGAGAACCTGCGCATGCTGCCCCATGCCCCTGGAGTACAGATGCAGGCCATCCCAGAAGACGCCATTCAGGGGGACAGCGGGGAGGAGGACGAGGAGGACCCAGACAAGCGCATCTCCAGTAGGTTGAATGGGGCCGGTGAAACCCCCACAATAAATAGCGATGGAGAATCCTAATGGGTTATCATTAGTCTGAATGTACATGGAAAACATAGGATCCTAGACCTGCTTGTTGCAGGATTATTAACTGACTGCCGATAAACAGGAGAAGGTGCATCGGTATTAAAACGTTTGGAGAACAACCCCATTCTTTATGTTCAAGGTGGATGGATGACTTGTGTCAGAATGTCTGCTAAGCTAAATATTTATGGGAATTCTGTTTGGTCGACTCTATTGCCATTGGACCATAGTCTTGCTTGTGACCGAACCCTTCTACCTGCGATGCTACCGAAGCAGGCGGTCTGCTACCACAAACCATTGATCCTGTCTTGTATAGGCTCCAAGAGTACATTGATGGTACATCAAGGCTTGCACAACAAAATAGGTTGATTTGTATTCTGTCTTCCCTGTTGTAGTTCGTGCCCATGATAAGAGGATAGCCTGTGATGAAGAGTTCTCTGACTCTGAGGATGAAGGGGAAGGAGGACGCAGGAATGTTGCCAATTACAAGAAGGCCAAGCGTGTCAAGACTGAGGAGGAGAAGGATGGCGAGGAGAAAAAAGGTACATGACGACCAGCACTTGTTGATGTAACTGATCAAGTCAACCTCAGCAAAGGCATGAGCATTTCTCTGCCCCAGTTACTGTTGTGGAAGTCCAGAGAGTGTGAAGTTGGTTACTGTAATGTGGTTCTGACATTGTACTTTTGCTGTTAACTGTTTTTTCATTCTAGATGTAAAAGAGGAGGAAAAGGCAAAAGAAGAGAAAACAGAAGCAAAGGTGTACGTATATGGTTAATTGTATTGCGAGGGAATGAAGTTTAGCCAACATATAAGATAGTGGTGGTTGTAAAAAGATGTATTTGTCACAATTGCTCTAATCATTAATGTTAATATCTTCTCTTATTGTGGCGCGCAATCAGTCATAACTTTTCAACCAGTTTAGATTCACTGATCTGTGATCTGATTGCAGTGTGCTTTCCTAACCCAACAGGGCAAAAGAAGAGGCAAAGTCGTCCTAGAAGAAGCCCAAGCCCAAGCCCAGACCTCCTCACCTGTTGCATGACTTGCATTAGTATTTTAGAAACCCGTTTTAGAATTCCAGTTTTTAATTATTATTGAATGAACCATGTAAATTTTATTTCTAAGCGCCTCTCAATTGTGGTCTAGCATAACTGGCAGGGGGGGTGGGGGGCAGGGGATTTTAGACTGCAAGATAGGACAGTTGTCCTAGTTTTATACGCTAGTGGGTTCTGGAATTTCAGTTTGGGTCATCTGTTTTTTGGTTTTAATATACTGTCAGTGTTTTTTATTTTGTTTTTAAACTTTTTTTTTTTTTTTTTTTTCCTTCCTTTTGTGACACTGATGCGCATATTATGGACCAGGGGTGTGAACCTTCAAATGAAATCTATAGAGACTTTCATAAAGTAGTTTTAAAGTACGTTTTGGAAGTAGCTCCAGTAAATTAAATCATGGCTATTGCTGAAGAATGATGTGATGAAGTCACATAGAGGTGCATTTTGTATATTGCCCCTTCATTTGTTTAGCGACTAATGCTTTATTTCGAAGCATTGCACTTAAGCGTAAAGTGGGAATTATTATGATGGCCGTGTTTGTCTTTGTTAAATGCAACGTGATGTTTAACAGAAGGACTTTAGTCTGGTATTGGTCTAACGATGTGCAGATTTGGAAACCATTTACAGACACAATAATAAATTGTGGGTTACAGACTGAACCTTCCCGGATGGATGTTCAGTTGAGTCTTGCTGACTCCTGGTAATGTCTTTGTTCAGAATGACTGGGCAGCAGCTAGCAAGTTCACTGTGGTGTTTGTACAAATGCAGAAGAAGGACATCCCAAGGGTGTCTGGTAAAAAATTGAGCTTAGCAATGAACTGTAATAATCTTGCTAACTATTTAAAATTGAGTTTAATCCCTGATCTGTGACGTGAAGAAACATGTAAGTTTTATTGAATGCAGAACAGTGGTGTTCTTTCAGACTGTTTCAAGGGTGGGGGTGGGAAAGAGAATACTGCGCAGCCTCTCATCTGAAGAATCTTAACTTTTTTTGTGTGTTTTTGTTTTCTTCTTGAAATCCTTATTTCACTTTTTTTAAATCTTTGTAATAAAAGGTACATTTCTACCCAACAGTATTTTTGCCTCTGTATTTTAGATGTAAGTTTTAAAGTATTTTGGTTGAACTAAACTCAATTAATTCTGCTGAGGTTTGGTTAACTGCTGCATAAATTACACTTGGTGCTGAATTGTAGTTATTTTATCAGTAAACAAAATGCTCTATGCTTTCCCACCCAGAGCTATGGCCATAAGGAAGGTCTTAAACCATCAGACAATGCAAACTACCTATATATATATATATATATATATATATATATATATATATATATATATTATTTTCTTTTTTTTTTTCTTGCCTATGGTTAACGGCATTACCATTTGCAGCCACTGGGTGGTGTACATGCCCCATGCATGAGGTGATCAGATGCTATAGTTATTGCTGTTCACTGCACAGTACAAGGCAGTGGTTCTCCAGAATTTTCACTGTAAAAGGGACCACGTGCTGTTCTCTGCTTCAGACATTTGTCTAATATAAAGTAAGTACTATTATAAGTACATAATTCAAGACTGACGACTTTTTAAACATTGTAATAGGGTATGCAGAATTACTCGCCAGCATTAACCTACTGGAAAACATATTCTGATTTGCAATCCCAGTTTTATTTTAATTACTTAATGGGCAGCACAAGAAACCCCAGTACTAATGTTCTGTTGATTTGCTTATTTATTGCCTCAAAGGGGCCTCATGGAGAGGTCCGGTATTGATTAGAAACCGAGGCAAAGATCACAATGGATATAAAACTGTTTAAAAGTTTGGGCATCGTGATAGACTTGTGAAGACCAAGCAGAATTAGAGATCACTAATCCAGGCTTAATCCATGTATTTACTGTCACTGGTTACCCCTTCTTGTTGAAAACGGCATGGGTGTTTGCTTGTATCTTCTACTTCAATGTGGAATATGCAGGTATTTCAAAGACAAAGCTGTAGTTGAAAAGTTATTGCACCTGCCTGGTATCTAATGCCACCATGTGTTTGGAGATGTTGAAAAAGACTTCCAGTCGAAACGTGTATCATTGAATTTTTTATGAAGTTACTTTTAGTATTTCGTGTCATTCAAAACGATTGCAATCGGAGCTACAGCGCAGACACTAGGGTGCAGCAGTATAGCGTTGTATTGGAAATGCATTTCCTGGATTTAATGTGACAGTAACATCAGTCGGGTGTAGTTAATCTGTGGCAGATTGATTACTTTTGTCAAGACAGCTGTCAAAGAATTACTAGCTGCCAGTTCCATTTTTATTTTCTTCTTGTGATAGAAGGAATTTGAGAGAAATGGAAAAGTTTTTTTGTTTTAAGAATTTGGTGCAGGATGTAACCCTAAAGCCATTTCCTGCTGGGCGTCCCAGTGAAATCTAGCAGAGCTGCGGAAACATTCAAGGCATTTCCTGTCTCCCCATTCGCTGAACTCCCAGGTCAGAGGGTAACATTTCAATGCACACAACTCTGAAATGTGGTGGAGAAGGTCTGTTCACAGAACGAGAAGAATCAAGAAGTCTTGTTGGTTTTAATGTATTTTCAGGATGTGAAAACCTCAAGACTGCAAGATATGTGAGGTTTACAGAACTGGAAAGCCCAGTGCTTAGTGGTACATTTTAGTTTAAGTGGGCTGTTTCCTACTTAAAGGGATTGCCCTAATGATTTATTTTTTTACCTTTTCAATATCTTATACACATTCTCTATGGTAAGTTCTGCTTTGATCATTATGTACCATGCATACTAACCAGGGTTGGGGTCAGTTCCCTTTAAGTTCCAATTCCGTTCTAAAATGAATTCCAATTCCGATTCCCTTTTAATCCATTCCAGTTTTAAGTCCTTCAAAATGTCGCTTCTAAAGCAAGTTCTCTTGAAAGCGAAAGTAGAGTGTGCACAACATTAATTTGTGCTCCTTCTCTGAAACTTTTCTCAGTTGCAGAAGGGGCAGAAACTAAAATGGTACCGCTATGTTTTGCAAAGACAGAAGCAAGCTCCACTGAGTGGGTTAACTGCAATGGAATTTACCAGGGCAGGAAGTCAAAAGAATGTCCTCCATCTTTTTTCCCCCCACTGCATAGCATATTGAATTGTCTGTGACTTTTCATAACACAGGCAATGTTACAGTCATACACAGCTGTTATCTGCACGCTGTTTTAACTGCTAGAAACACATTTTAACCATTTAACTGCAGCAACAAACATGTCCTATATGCCAAATTCAAAATACAAGTTTTTAAACATTGATAGTAACATTTCACAGAAAAGGTATTCATCTCAATGTCTCTCTTGTGCATTCATATCCACTATGCTGTGAGTATTCAATATGTTTTTCTATTGTGTTGCTTTTGTTTTTTAAGGTTGCAGCTCATTCTAATTTGATTGAAGCATTTTTCATCCACGCATATTTTTTTAATGTTTAATGGAACATTTCATAACTTGAAATTCCAGCTTGCATTCGTTTTAATATTAGGTTTGACTATTTGGCTGGAGTTCTGAGCTTGCATAACCTTTTTGTTATCTTTAGTAGGTAAGGCAATCAAAGAATAGTGAAACTAGCCACTAGATAGTAAAATGAGTATTACCTTTGTAATTCTTCCTGTAAAACCACTATCCCCCACCAAGCTCAGATGCATATTTACAAAGTTTTACTATGCTTTTGTTTAAGTCTGTTTTTAAGAATGAAATATAGTACACTTTTCATAAAACTGTTCTTGATTGCTGTTGCCTTATTTCATGAATATCATGTATTTTATTTATAAAAAAAACATTATTTAAATACCTCATGAGTTAAACCAGTGTGGATAGGTCCTACTATCCCACATATGAATCAACACACAAATTAAATATGTACAAAAAGACAAAATACAATTAAGCCCTCAAGCACAAAACCTGTGGTTCTTGACGCTGTTCCCTGTTCTTCCTCCATCGCCTAGAAGCCATTGCTGCTTCAGAGGGCATCGCTGCTAGTATGCAGACTTTGAAATGGAAGGTTTTTGCTCCGAGACATCAAAAGGAGGCCCTTTGGCTTTACTTTTTATTTTGTTTAGTTTTTATATCCCAGAGGTCTTGCCCGAGCCCTCATAAAAATTGTCAAAACCCTGAAACACAGACCAAGCTATTTGGTCACTGGGTTCAAAGACCCAGCCACCCAACTCAGCCCAGCAAGTGACCTTTCAACCCCTTTCAAGTGGCACTAGACAAGCCTAGCTTAATTACAAGTCTGCATGGGCCTATGAGTTACTTGAGGGGTGTAAGGTTTGCTTTATGATTAAGTACTGGAGAAGAAGCTGTTTATTCCCTGCAGTTAACAGATGGACAGCCAACCGAGAGGAAACAGAATCTTGCATACTGACACATCTGGTTACTTAAGTTTGCGAGGATGAAACAGGGAATTGACATTTGTATGCTTCGAGCAGTTTAGCTGCACATGTCTGAAGTTTATCGTGTGCATCTTGGTGTTGGAGTATGATTGTATAGGAAAGCAGAAGGATCTCAATGGCTTTGTATTTCATTTAAGTTTATTGACCATTCAGTGTCTCCACCAGACCAGCTTCCTTGCTCTACAGTGAATTTTTTTCCCACAGCAGCATCGTAGTGGCCAAAAACTCAAAACAGTATTGTATTTTATTTACGCTGTTAATTGCCCATATAAAAACAGAGGACTATATAGCTAGAAAAAGTGCAGCGTCCACTTCACAGGCTCACACTCTGTCCAATTAAAACATGCAATTATACATTTGTCCTAAGATTAGGCTACCACAGTTAGCTGATGTGCAAGCTTACAGATAAACACCTCCCTTCTTACTGTACACTGTATTGTGTTTAAGCTGTCTATTTAAAACATCCATTGCTTGCAAGACTGCTGCTTGAGATCTTTGCATGTAGCGTGTTTATAAAAGAGCCACAGGTTTCTGTTTGCTTTATTTCATGTGTAAGTGAGATTTAATAGCACAATAACCCTGAACGTCTCAGTCCACTGCACTTCAAAGTGGCCCCCAGGTGATTTATTTCATATAATTGTTCTGTTGATTTCAAAGTTGTTTATTCTAGCTGTGCTTCCTTTGGGAAACCAAATGGGCTTTTCATTTTCTTTCGCTGCTGCGGTGAAAGAGACCCTCCTGGAGGCGATGGCTTTGAAGACAGGAACCTGTGGTCACGCCTGTGATTTTCAATTGGGACTGCATGGGATGAGGAATGGAACTGGACGCTTTTCTGATCTGGAATCCCAACCCTTCACTTATCTGTCTAGAACAATTCTAGACAAAGGTCCCGTACACAACAGAATGCAATGGAATGGGTTGAGAGCCCACCACCTCGCTGGGACACCCCTCCCATCCCACAGTAAACTGGACCCAAAGGGGTGGCTAGTGCAGTGGAGAGGGAAGGATGCAAATTAATCAGGAGCACTCAAACCCAGTGTATCCGTTTGCTATAGTTGTAGAAAGTACTAAAAACATTATGGGTTAGTCAGTTTTGCCATCACCATAGCTGAAGTGTTAACATGTGCTCCAGATTTTAGTGGTGCCTCAAACCACTGAAAAAAAAAAGACCCAACAAAATTGGCAGACGAAAATAAAAGCTTGTGTCGTGTTGAAATGAGTTGCGATCCAACGTCCACAGTGGTTTGCAGATGCATTAAAGTGGTTTGTGGCTGCCCCTGGGATCTGTTCATCTAACTGAATACCGTCACCTAATAGTGAAACAAGAATAGGAAAGCTGTATTGAGCTATGCTGCAGAGCAATGGAAAAACATATTGTAATTAAATAGCAAAAATGACCAAATGAAAATGAGCATTTTAAATGATAATCTATATTTAGTAAGGGGTATGTGATTAAACTACACTAAATACAGGTGTAGGCTATCATAACACTATCAATAGGGTGGGGAAGTTAACCTAGACTCCATTATCAGCCCTCAAGCCTGTAATGACAAAAGGGAGATTTTGGATTCTGTGCTCAGCACCTATAAAAGCACCACTCATACAATGCAGTAAAATATAAACTACCCCCTCTTTGTGCCTGTCATTCTGAAATACCCTTTGATAACATGGAGAGAGTAAATAGTAACAGCACAGCTGTTACCACAGCAGCAAACAGACATTCTGTGACTGCTGTTTAAACAAAACCACACCTGAGGGAGTCACCTGCTTTCAGCAGCAGGCTTCTGTGTTAAACATATTGTCAGCACCATAAAAGATAACAATCTGTTTCAATGTTGGTACTCAGTCAATGTGTTTGTGTCTCATCTAATGTGAACTGTAATGCCACCACAAGGAGTGTTTTTATAGCAGTGTAATCCAAATGTATTACTTACAGCCTAGAAGAATCAGGGACAGATTGTGAGGCAACATTAACAAATGAGGAAAGGCAGACAGGCATTTTGTATGGGGCAATTATTCCCTACAATACAAACAGGAGGCTCAGACAACACATACTGTTTGTTCGTGCTGAGTTAGCAATGGAGCCACGCTGCCAATGCTTCTTTGCTTAGGCAGATAAAAGGTGGGTTTAAAACAGGATTAGCAGCAAGAGGCAAGCAATAACCCTTCCCCCCGGCATAATTACCAGCAATGACAGGTATTGAAGTCGTTTGGCAAGCCAGTTTAATTCTATGAAACTACGTTAAACCAGGTGGGCCTCATTCTGCATCCCCGGCACCAATTGCTCCAACCAAAGACGGAAAGAGCCTACAGAACTCAATGAGACTTTACACAACACACGCTTCAGGGATTTTAACATTTATTCACACAACATTACAATAACCATTAACATTTTAACGTTAGCAAAAAAAAAAAAAAAGCCAAAATTGTATTTACAAAAAGCAGAGAAAGGTTTACATATTACTACAACTCCCTTAACTAAAGTGTTGACACTCTTGCTGGTTTGTTTTTGTATTTTAGCCACACAAAAAAGAAAAAAAAAAAGACTAAGCTTCTGTTTAAAATGTCCATTGGTTTCTACGCAGCAGAGATGCTTGAAACGGGGGTAAACAAAGCTGGGAAGTAGAATGCTAAAACTTAAAAGCAAATTTCCATTGAGAAGTCATTTAAAAAAGGCGGACAGTCCATCCAGTTTCATTCCAGCACAGGAGACGTCAGAGGGGATCACTGGAAATGGCTGCCACGCCTTTAACTAAGATTGAAAGTTTTTTTTTTTTTTTTGCCAAGTACAGCATAGAAATGTCAGATTTGGATCTTTTAAAAACCTCCACCTGCATGTACAGAAAAAAAAAATGGCAAAAAAAGGAATCATTTCAAATGAACTTCGTACAATCCACACTTTGACATCCTTAAGAACTCACGTGAAACATGGAGAAAAACTGGAACTAAAGATTTGTGTGAAACCGGGATGTTCGGATAGATTTGTTTTGTTTAATACAATTTAAATTGCCAAGGCAGTGACCAGACAGGTGTTGGCTGTGAATTCATTATAAAGAACGTGGCACAAGCAGTCTTTTGTTTTTCGATAACAGTCCACAACTCTGAAATGCGTTTACTCTTCGTTCTGCTCGGAAGGTGCGGGTGTTGAACTGGATTCCTCGGTTGTTTCTGCTGGTTTTGGAAGCTCCTCTGCGGCCGCTACCTCAGGCTTGGCCTCACTGGTCTCCGGCTGACTCTCGGCTGCTGCCGCCTGGGTCTGCTGCTCCTCTGCTGCAGTGGCAGCAGCCTCTTCTGGTTTGGCTGTTGCCTCTTCGTTGCTGGCTTTGGTTTCTTGTCCCTCACTCTCCTCGGTTTTCGTTTCTTCAGTGGTTTCTTCTTTAGCCTCGCTAGAGACGGTGGCCTCGGCGGAAGGGCTACTTTCCTCGGCCTTCGCTTCGGCCTTCTCCTCGGCCAACGGGGTGACAGGAGACTCGTCCTTGGTGCTCTCCCCAGTGTTTTTCTTCGTCTTTCTCAGCGACAGACCCTTGATCTTGAAGGAGTTCTTCAGGGAGAACTTCTTTTCTTCTTCTTGGGGTCTCCTTGGTCGCCTCCCCGTCAGTTTTGGCCGCTTCTCCCTCTGCTTGCGGCGCCGGCTCAATGGCATCTCCAGAACCGGTCTCGGTCAGCGGTTCGGCAGAACCGTTCCCATTTGCCGGTTCCGTGTCGCCTCAGCCTTGGGGAGGCGTCACCATTGGTCTTTACGTGGCCATTCTCCTACAAGAGAGAGGTGAGTGTTTGTTTAGTATATCTGATAGAAGTTATACACTGGCGCCATTTCAGTATTCGTAACTTTCGTAACACAAAAAAACAGTTTGTCCTTCGAATGACCACCACACCCCCTCATTAGCATGTGGCGTGGTCACCGAAAACGATGCATTTTAAAACGCCCAAGCTTTGGTAAAACTACGCATCGAGTGTAGCAGAAAAACAAAGAAAGATACAAAACAGTTCATTGGAAGAGAATCGTCTGCTAAGAAATACATTTTAAACTTATCGCAATACAATTCGGACACACCTTTCTGTAGATGTCTTTTGCACCCCACGCTAGGTGGCGCTGTTGATCCACGTAAAAAATCAGCGTCGGCAGCATCCCCAACTAAGTAATGCTCATCGCATTGTTAATGAAATGTGGAATTGTGACAATGCATTCAAACGCATTTATTTAAAATATACTATATATAAAAAGGGACAGCTTTAATGTAAAACAAAGTGGTGTCCGGAATGGGATTTTTGTTGAATCCGTGCTTAAATGTAGCCACATGTATGGTTGGATTTAAGCATTAGATAATTTTTATTTTATTTTATCACTCTTCAAAACAAGACGAGTCCGTCCAAAAACAAACATATATAAGAGCAGAACGCACCCTGCAAAATACACAGGCGACAACTAGGTAAATTACTTCTACCCTATCTTCGTAATATATACGGTATATGTTGTAGTGTTTACATATAAAATGACGTTGTTTGGTATATGCAGATATATAAAATTACATTATTTGGTAGCAGATACCAGACACATGCCCCCCTGTGATGCATGCACAAATAAAAATGTATTTAAAGCCGTTTTTTACATGCCAGAAAGGAGAAACAAAAAGCGCTCCGTTTTAATTTGCATCCCTGGGTGCAGACGTGACCTCCTTTGTTCTCTGGATCGACCAAACTCTGGGTGAAAATTGTTTTAGCGCGAAGCTAGGGTTGCTACTATTCAAATATGACTCAAAACCATGCGCTTTTTAGTTTTCATCCTGAAACTAAAAACGAGGCTTAAAAAAAATAAAAAAATCGTTGCTAGAGACGTTGCTTTGAACGTGCAGCTCGAGATGGCCAGGTTTAAATAGACACGTTTGTAAGCCATCTGGTCAAACAGTTTATCACCAGCATCATTCTTCTTGGGATAAATAATAATGAACAGCATTTGGGTTTATGCGTCTCTCTCCATAAAAAAAAAAAAAATACAATTTTAAAAACTTGTTCAAAAAATTAAGGTTTCCAATGTTTAGATACAGAAACAGCAAGCCATCGGTACCTTTATCATAGTCTATAAAGACAATTATTGTTTTATGAACTGTTGGATTTTTAAATTTTTTAAACAGCAGCGTTCCAAGAAAGTTTTCACCCAAAGCGCAGCGTGCGAATTTCACAAGCGCAACAAAAATTTAAACCTTATATTTCAACCTTACCTGGCCATTGGTTTTAACTGCTGCTGGATCAGTTACTGCAGATTTGTTGCCTTCAACGACCACTCCTCCCTTGGACTGCTGGGAACCCATCCTTAAGTCTGTTTTGTTGTATTTAAAAAAAGAAAACGAAACGAAAAAAAAAAATCAGAAAGTGTTTTAAAAATCCACTCCTGCGAACGATTCACTGCAAACAGAGGAACCCAGAAAAAAAATCCGAAAGTGATTCTACTAGGACCGTCAGTCCAGACCCTTTATCTCTCTTTAGCTGCAAACCTCTTCTCTCTCCGGATAGAAATGTACAGAAATATCCAATGCTGCCCCAAAAAAGATTCCAAGCTCCACCCACAGGGCGGGGACACCTAACGTGTCACCCAATCAGTGGCAGCCGAGGGTAGGGGCTTTTTTTAAGGGGGGATTTCATCTCTGAGTATTTGTGGGGTCATGTTTGCTCAGTTGCCTGGAAATGAAAGAAAAAGTTAATTTTTTTATTTTTTTAAATTTTTTTAATAAAGTAAAACAACATTCTCGTGTTACGTGCATTAAATGAGTGTCCCTCTGGGATGTGCACCAGCGTTGTAAAATGTGTCGCTGGTTATTGACTGTGTTTTAGCAGCCTACGACAAACACTGTAGTAGAATTTAACATCACCACAGCGTTTTTTCTTTCTCGAAACCGTGCAGTTTAAATTACATATATATATATATATATATATATATATATATATATATATATATATATATATATATATATATATATATATATATATATATATAGATTTTTTTATTTTTTTTTAACTTTTTTTTTTTCATTTAGTAAAACGTTGGGTGGGAACGCCGAAGAATAAAATTAATTCTAATGCAACTCACAAAGTTGAGTGTAAAGCCCCCTGAGTCATCCTACAAGCATCAATCTTCTATAGAAATGCTGAGTGCTGGTGTGAGTCGTCCAAAAACATTAACTTTGCAGCCCCAGTCGTAATCAGCCAGCATTTTCTATTGGAATCAGGCTTTCCTCCTGGGAGCTACAGTGCTATTTCAGATGTTGTGGACTGATAAATAAACCCTGCAGCAAAGTAAGCCATGTCCTGAACTAACAAACACATGGGTTACATGTGATTTTGCTATAAGTAGCATGCGCCTTCTCTTGTGGTAAATCTGCACATTGAGAGTTGGATATATATTCCTGGTAGAAAGCCTAATGTTACTCATGCAAAAGCCCCAGATTTTTTTCGTATATTGCATAATGATTTGGCGCTAATGAAAAGTGCTGAATTGGCAGTGGTGGGGACTAAAATCTTTGTTTATCCACAAAGCAGGGCTAGCACAAGCTGTGCTGATGTGAGCTTCGCCACATTGCCCAGCAAGCATGCCTCAAACCTGCTTCAGAAAGACCTCCTCTCACAGAGTGAAGGAGCAATCTCCATTCCCATCTTCCGCCAGCAAAGGTATTTACCCAAGGACCAAATAAAGTAACAAATAACAAGAGCCACGACAGCTGCATGCAATTATTTATTTAGAGCTTGCAGTTCTTTTTTGGCTTTTGGTAGTTAAAATCTGGCAAAAACATAGCAGTGCCATAATTCAAATTGGATCTCAGTGCCACCAAATTGTAGTGTTTGGTAGTTCTGTTGACAGAAACCAACCCATTGCCCCCAGAGATGAATGGAACATTTGACCTCATGGTTTAGTCAAATTAGCCACTATGTAATGCATAGTATGCATGCATTTCTAAAACATTCTATACTGTTATAAGATAGGGGCTTTGTTAGAATGAAGTATCCCATCCTGCTTCCATACAAACTGTAAAACCCATGCATGCACATACAGGGGTCCTCAGTATCCAGTAAAATTTGTATGAAATCAACAGTTTCATGGATTATTGTTTATTTCTTAGCAGACAGATTATACACTCATTCAAGCCGAATGGGCTTCAGGAGGTCAGGATAAAGCTTTGAAGACGATTCATGAAAAATCAAGGCGGTTATTGTGTTCTGATCCGTGTGTTTTTGTATTAATACTAATTTGCTTGTATAGTTGTAACTGCAGGTTCCATTTCAATCCCCTTTGAAAAAGAATCTGCATTTTAAAAGAAATTGTGGATTGCAGGTAACTGCATTCCAGGAGACAATGGCTGTCTGTCACATGCTTCAATCGTTAGACTTTATTAGACCTGAGACATAAAGAGCTAGGCTGGCATGCTTAATAAAAGAATCGCTGCGAGACCTAATCCAATTACCGCTACGTGTTGCTTTTCTCTTTCATCATAATTATTACAAATGGACGAGTGTCCCTTCATCTTCGATAGACAAATCCAATTAAGATACCGTAGGTTGTGCATAGTTTAGGATTGAGGGAAATAAGTTAGTGCCTTGAAATCAGAATTTGTATGGTGGTGTGATTGTGGAGGAAGGAAGTGATATCTAACCAGGGTATCCTGCTTTTACAGGGATGACCCTGTTCCCTATTCACTGAATAGTAGTGTCAGACAACATTGCTGTCTATGTGTATTCTGGGTGTCCTTCAGAAAGCATAATACATCAATTATTGCAATGCAAAACTATTATTTTCCCCAGAAAGCTGCAGAGGTAAACCACAAGCACCTATGTTGCATGTTAATAGTCTCATACAGTTAACACATCTTGCCCAAATCTGTATTTAGTAGTTTATCTCCTGTTGTAAATGATGTATATAATGACGAATAGCTACATAGCTGTTGTTATTTAAAGTTATTCCCAAGTTCTGAAACATCAGCTTTTTCTGGAGCAAATTCTTAGCAGCTGCGTGCTGATTGGTCGCCGATGCAGACCACAAACCTCTGATTGGCCAACACGCAGAGCGTGGGTGAAGGTTAAATAACTTTGCCATACGGTCTACTTGTAGAGCAGGATTGAGACAAACTCGAAAATCTCCAAACTGGCACAAAAGACGCCTACCATATAACAGGGAAAAGAGGTGTTTTGTGAGCATGGAGAAACCCTCTGTGTCATCTTGTAATAGATTCTCTCTGGGCCCGTGGAAGCAGTTTTAACACTTGCTTTGGCCCTGACTAGTGGACTGTTCAGAGACACTTGTGTTCAGCATGAGGCTTCTTTTATTTTTCCTCTTCTTCGAAGAGTCAATGCCTCTTTTGTTCGGCTGCCCAGTTTTCGTGCCTGAACACAGAATGAGATTTTCATCCAACAAAAGCAGGCATTGTCGTCCCCCCTCCCCGCATCTGATGAGCATCGGCAAGGCCAGCAGTGAAAGGGGCTGCAGAAAAACTGCAGAAAAAAAGGGAAAGTCTCAGACATGCAATGGCGCTTCGCTTCATTTTGTTTGAGCTCTCGTCGTGCTGGAAACAGACGTGAAAGAACTGAGCATGGGGTTTGCAACTCCAAAATAAAAGCAGCTTTATAACTACACTGGCACCTTATTCCTGAACATTCGATGTCAAAATAAAAATATATTTGCATTAATGACTTTTTTTTTTCCTCTGGCGTTACTGAGAGCGAGTTTATTTCAACCTGCTTTCCTGCTAAAATGATCAAAAACATAATATATTTTTTTCCCCATTAATATGTGCAAGGCAACTATTGCAAAATTAACATGCTGTCTGTGTTAGACCTTGTTAACACCATGTATAGATCCTTAAAATAGATCTGTGAGTTTACATGTTTCAGATAACAAACTAAACATTGTGCTTAAAGTAACTTTCAAGTTGCTATTGAGCTTAAAGACGGTCCAAATGGTGACCCTTTATGCTAATATTATACACTTGCAGTCTGTTGCAAGAGCACTTTAATATATTTAATATATTTAATATATTGCTATGCCTTTAAATAACCATGCAGTCAAACATAGTTACAGTCGGTTTTCCCTCGTTTGAATGGAGGTCAATTAAGGACCCAGCTGGAGTATATTTTTTGATGCTTCATGGTATGGTCTGCCTTTGGGAAGTGTCATTAACAATAAAGAAAGATAAAAATGCCTATGTGTGTGTGTGTGTGTTTTTTCTGTTTGCCTGTGGATTTAGAAAGCAACAACTCCGACTGCTGAAGGAACTTGAGTTTCAGGGCACAGCTGCTGGAAGGGGGTAGCATTCCTTAAGAGACATTTCTCAGATTCTGCTCTGGGCACAGTCACTGTCGAGCAGATTTCAAAATTACATGAGTTTTAAAAAAAGTGCTTTTTAAAACTATCGGCTGGTTTCACTGACCCCATTACCCTAAGCAAGGTAGTCGAGTCTGTGAAACCAGCTTTGTATGTGGCTGCTTTTGGATTGCCATTCGTTTAGTTAACTCACTGTTTTAGCCATTACCAAATGATCTTGCTGTGGCACTACAGCAGGCAATGTTAATGCAAGATCAGCTTTGGTATGGTTGATATGAGCCATTAGGGGAGTACTCTCACGGCAGTAAGATTTGTATATATTAACATGCCAGTGACATCACAATGGTATGAGGAGAGAGATCTGTCTGGCAGATAAGGAGTATGTAGAAATATACAGAACCCTTATGAATCTCAAAAATGCATTGTCATATAAACTCTGAATCGTTAACATCCAGGCTGCAAAAGACTACAAAATGTTTCTGCTTTCTTCTCAACCTGGATACTCAATCAATATATTCCTGTGCATGATTGTACCACGTTAAGTTTCCTATCTAGGTATCTATTTTAGAATGTATGTATGTTTTTTAAAAGTTATGGCAGGGCAACTTCTCAAACTTCATAGAGTTCACGCAAACGGTTTAAAGATTTCAAAAAATTAAATAAAAAAATCAGGACAGAAGGCAACACAATTCAACTCAAGGCTATTACAAATAATCAAGCATCAAAGGACCTTGGAAGAATCTTGGAACAGACTGTCAAAAATATCTTGAGAACCACAATACATCCAAGCGCAAGTATAAAAACACAGAGCCATATTGCACTTGTGCTGTCTTTAATAGCATATGATCTTACAGGGCATATTCACTAAGCGTGTCCTCCATTCTTTAATTAACGTCTGTCTTTTTGAAAGGAGACAAAAATCATGTTAATGTTACAAAATGAGATAGTAAACACATCGAGAGTGCTCAAGAGGACTTGAAATGTATAAAGTGGTTGTTTGGTTTTAGTTTTGTAAAATGAACAGTTAACATAAAATGCTAACGTTAAAGACTGGAGTTGAAAATATGGCCCTGTATCTTTAAATTTATGTTAGTTGTACATCGAAAGGAGGCGGGTGGAGGAATGAATACATAGAATTATATAAATAAATAAATAAATAAATAAATAATAATAATAATAATAATAATAATAATAATAATTTGATTAGCAGGCATGTTTCGAGAAGCTGGCTGTAAGGGAGAGCAAAAAAAAAAAAAACATTTCAGCTGGATATCACATGTCTTCAAGGAATCCTGGAGCACTGCTAACACATAGCTGATAATAATAAAACAGCCTGCCTGGATTTTCTGAAAGTTTCCAGGTGGAATCCCCTGGAAGGTGTGTACTCATTGGCCTGCGGGTTGCTGAAGGAGACAGGAGCGAAAGTGAAAGCTGGTTGCTGCTGCTCTGCTGTTACTGGCACTAGGCTTTCCTGTGAGGGTTTTATAATATTTACCTTGGTGATATCCATTATGTTTCAAATATAAGAACATGGGGGCTTTTGTCAACGTAACAGGGCCTGCAACTTGCATATACTTCTTACAACACACACGGGGCCTTGTATTTTGGTATCTCTAGGTTGCTATGGAGACTCTTTCTGTTTTGAAGTGGGGTGGTGGTGGTGAGGGATTTAACCTTCAAATATTTATAGATTTTAGTCAGCAATCCACCATGAAAGGTGCGTTTTAATCATTTGAAGTTTTTCAGGACTAACTTTACAGAAAGACCTCCCTAGGATAACTAGTTCAATAGTTAATAGTCTTATACTAAAAAATAAAAGTAAACGGACGTAGATATACATATGAGCATATTAGATTTGTGGTCTGTCTGCAGATTTGAGTGGAGTGCTGAAGCGGTGGAGTGCTGAAGCAGTCTGCAGTTCTAAGTATTTTTCCCGCCCATATACAGGTTGCAGTGTTGAAAGGCTGTAGGTTGAAAAGTCTACAAATAATTCCTCATTAAAAACATTAGATCAAGCTGTGATCTGATTCTAATCCTACTGCGAAGCTCAAACAGAACAGGGTCAGATTTGAGTCCAAACTGAGCTTGGGATTAGTGCTGATGCTTTTAGTACAACCCAAACATGTCACAGGATCAAGATCGGAGCCATGATTCATGATCAGATCTATTGAATACAATCAGCCCCTGGCCTGCAATGTCGTAAGAGTTTTTCAAATGTAATACCACATGATTTATTTGCTCTGGTTTATAGAAGATGATGTTTTTCATTCTCTCAACAGAACCCCGTCCAACCCCACATCTGCTCGAGAAAAACAATGTTGTTTTCTGTCTCACTTCAGCAGTCAGGGAGGAATCAGGATTTGGAAGGTATCATTACTGGAATGACTCTGGGAAGCACGCACATGTGAAACAGAGTTTGGGATTCAGGTTTTTTTATATTGCATTGCCATTAGAAACAGATAACAAAACCAACAAAAACTGTGATCAAAATAATAGATGTCATTTTAGCCAATTTTATTTTTGTACGACACAATGGCAGTGATCTTTATCACAGTTTGTGTGTGCAGAACTCCCTCAAAGATGCTCTCAGGATAGCAGTACCATATTTAAATTGTAATCCCAGCCTGGGGTCCCAATTAATTCAACACTATCGGCTCTATTTTGAAGCACAGGGCAAAGGCAAAGGCAGTTTCGTGCACAGAGAGAATTGAATAGTTTTAACAGCGTAAAACATACAAAAATACTTTGTCTTCGCCTGACTCTTTTAGTTCTTTGTGGTGTAGTTGAGATATACATGTATATATATTTTTCATGGTGTCATTTTCTCAATGCTGGCTCTATAACGTTTTGCTATCTTACCAAGGATTGTTTCCAACATGAACTATGCCAGCCATGCAGCTGAAAGATGATGGGAATAATTATTATGGAAAACCTGAGCCAGCAAAGCTTTTACCTTCCTTCACTGGGGAAGAATCTTCTGCTCTTCAGATCCTTGCCTATGCAAACGTATCAGCAGATTCTGTAGAATGAGGACTTCATGGACATTTATGGACATTTAGGCTTATAATTCAAAGGCAGTTTGAAACAAGACAATGGTATTTTCCAAGGGACAGTGGAAAAAAAAAAGTTCCAGGTCAAAAGGAAATGTTGTACGCTGTATAATACTTTACGTGTTTTTTAGTCAGTATTTTGAAAAAGGGTTATTCTGATAAAAAGAAATCCCCGTGGCTGATGCCTTGATAACTACATTTTGAAAAAGCTCTACCCCTTTCAGAGGAGCTGAACTTATTCCAGTAGAAATTTAAAAATGAATAAGATGCTAATGCAGATATGCCCTCGTTAAAGGCTGTCATAGCAATATGTGTCGCTGTGGCAACCACTGCATCAACGTGGGCACTGAAACAAGAAAGGGCCCTGCTGTGCAGCACCATGCAAAGAAGGAAAGGCTTTTGATTAAATAATCAAAATACAAAAGAAAAGAAATGCTGTTGGTATTTCTGACTTATTTTATGTTCCTTGTGCATGTCATCTGTAGCTGTCATGCAATAAAAAATAATAAAATCCCGGTATGTAGAAATGATTTATGAAACATTATTTTTAGAACATTGTATAAAAAAAAGAAAAGGGGAGTCTTATATAAAGGTTCTGTTTGAAGATTGCAAGAGAATGCAATTGAGCCAAGCTCCTTAGAGCGCTGTAGCATTTAAGTTGCCATGGCAACTGCAGACCCAGTCCCTGGTAAACCCTGATGCCCAAACCGGAGAGATGCGTCAAATCTCTTATTACTCCTGCCATTCAAAAGGTCAGGCTGTGTTTCTGAAGCCGGGCGCTGATCGCGACATAGGCAGCAACACTTTGAAGCTCAGGTCACGCCCACACTCTCCTCCCTGCCTCTGTTCAGTAGGTATTTTTGCAGTTTTACCATGTTTTCCCCATAGCTCTACTATGCATTTACCATAATTCACCCTGGTTTGCCATGTTTATTATTATTATTATTATTTGTTTATTTAGCAGACGCCTTTATCCAAGGCGACTTACAGAGACTTCGGTGTGTGAATTATGCATCAGCTGCAGAGCCACTTACAATTACGTCTCACCTGAAAGACGGAGCACAAGGAGATTAAGTGACTTGCTCAGGGTCACACAATGAGTCAGTGGATAGATGGGATTTGAACCGGGGACCTTCTGGTTACAAGCCCTTTTCTTTAACCACTGGACCACACAGCCTCATGCTTTACCATACCTCACTATTCTCTACCATGCTTACATATGCCTTGCCCTGCTTTCACTCTGCTTTATTACACTTTGCTGTGCACTTACTAGTATAACGGAAAGCTTGGCCTGTCCTGTACCTGTGGGTCTGCCTCTGGGTATACAATTCCTGTTTATTTCAACTGGGTTGTAATTGAAATGGGAAAACCCTTGACTTTTAGTACTGGTTTGAGGGGGCAGCACTTTTGTGCTGTATGAGAGTCCCAACATCAGCTATCCAGGCCACAAACAAAGAAGTGAAACTGAAATAGGATAGCTGATCTGATCTGTGTGCATCAGATGGCTTCATAAAAAGGCACAATACAACAAATGCACTTATTAACCTTGCCTGGAGTTTCCTGATATTTCCAAATGTCAGTCACGCTGCCTTTGGAATTTTTTTTTTTGTTGTTTAGTCTAAAGGTACTTTACACACGAAACAGGGGCACCAGACAGAAAAACAGATCAATAAGCCGTGGTGCGGCGCGGCCTCTTTAGTAAACAGAATGTGGTGTTTACTGTCCGTGCTGTGAAAAGACCAGGGTCTTTCCTTTACTACAATTTCTTGACAATTCTTGGAAGACAACACTAACTCCTGTTTTTTTTTTTTATAGTTTATCAGATTATAGCCAAACGCAATCCCAAAAGTCTAGGAGGGTAGGCGTGTATATTAAAATCAATTCTGTTATCGACAGGCAGCAGGACGGACAGACGCTAACGTGGACCCTAAGAAATAGTTCAAACATAAAACCATTGAAAGAAAATCTCAGTTTATCCCCGTTAGAGCACAGAAAGCAATTCTTTATTGAAACAATATGAGGTGGACAATGAGTGTAATAACCCGAGCAAACATATTCTACATGCGTACAGCACAGTGTGTGGATTGCTTAATAAAAGTGGTTTGTGTTAATGTGTGGATAAATCTTGTTGAAAATATCTTTATCAGTCTGTGTGTTTAGAGAGACGCACTGTGGTTTGGAGGATAAAACAAAACAGATAATCAGATAACAGCCATGCTAGGCAATTAAACCCCTAATGTGGGTCAAACTAGCTATGTTTAAACAAGAAATTCATGCCCAATATATGTAATTAACAAAAAAAAAAGCCTGTTGCAGCTTTTCATAATGTGCAGTTCCAGCACTATTTTCGACAGGAAGCTCAGACATCCTCGTTCTGCCACTGACACACAGACACAAAGTAAAGCATTCTGAAAAGACAGAGAAAGACTCTGTGGAAATGCTTGTAGAAATTAGGGAAATGCATTACCTGTTGTATGTGTTACTTGGAAAAAAAGCAAATTTGTATAATAATTCTTGGTTAAGAAAATCTCTATTTTATTTCCATTAAGGACTTCCGATTTAGGACTGCGTCACTGCCAATCGCTAGGCTGATCCACCACATTTGTGCTATGTGCTTTATCACAGAACAAAAAAGAAAACCTAAACATTATTAAAATAACAGATCATTAGGTATTATATAATGATTTAAGAGGGTAAGGTTTCTATAAGCATTGAGATCGCTTCTTTGTGGAGACGGGCACGCTGGCCTTGCTTTGTGTTTCTTTAACCTCTGGAGTGCTTCAGATATATTCAACATAAAAATAAAGGACTTTTACAATGCCATCGATTGAGTGAAAACTGCTGTGTGTGGGTTAGCCAGGACTTCAGTGTGAGTGCCAATCTTTCAGCCCACACGAAGCGATTATGGACTAGCCCTGCACTTGCAGGCATTCAACTCCTTTTTCCATGGTTTTTCTCTTTTCCAAGGTTCAGGCCGCTGGAATGTCGGAATTGGATTAATACTTTATTATTAGATTTATTATTTAAGGCAGTGGTTGCAAGCAAGACATGCCAGTGGAATAAAATGGTGCCAGGAATTTATATGATGCGTGTGTTTGTTTGTGCATGTTTATTTGTCTGTGTGTGACTGTGTGTGTGTATGCGTGTGTGCGTGTGCGTGTGTGTGTGCCAGCTTAATCGAGAAACCATTGCTCCTATAGCCATGAGCAAACTTTGAAAGAAAGAAAAAAAACTCAGATGGGATGTACCAAGTGTAACGAGAAAGAGCAGGAAATGATTTATATCACAATAGATGTCTCAAAGCTTTGACAATATTCTCTTGGGATCACTTGGTTATGAATTGCATTAATAATAACATTATTTTTTCATACAGAAACTATTATGCATATTCAGACACTGTCAAATAAAATATTTATATTAAACGTAATACAGTATGTGCAACATACATATTAAAAGCATATTAAAAGCATATTATCATACCAGTATACCTCTAGTATATTTATAGTACATTATACTATTTTGGCCTATATACATATAACAAATGCAAAGGAGTCCTTCTCCAAGTTCATAGTTAGCACAGTGCTTTTCCGTTTAGCGTCTCAACTTGTATGTTAATCAGGGAAATTCTCCATCTCATTTACTTCCATTGCAACTATAATAAGGTCACTGTTTCACAGGCATGTCAGGAGAGATTTGTGCATCCAAGGCTGGTTTGAATAGTACAAGCCCTATGCCTGGGATTCCAGCTCAGTCTCTTGGGTCACTCCTACTCTTCCATTACGAACTCGACTTCAGTTGCAGTGAATTTCCATTAATGCAAAACCCTGGGTAGCTTCGGGAAGCAGGACTTGCTTCATCGTAGGGGTGTGAGTAATAATTAATAACTGCATACAATGAAACTGTGTTGCAAAGACACACCTTCATAGAGAGATCTGATTAGTTGTCGGCAGCATTCTCTAAATTGCTAGCAATCCTCCAGTCATGCTTTTCCTTTTCCTAGCAGGTGAGCTGTGGTAATAATGATGAATGAGATGGCATACTGACCCATTAGTGGAACCACCACTGCCTCCAGACATGCTGTGTCCCACTAACCTCCTTCCCTATAGCAGGATCGACAGGCTACCTCTGTGCCTCTGTCTGTGTGTACCGCATGGGAAATCTGAGCTGTGTTTTGACTGCACGCTTTTCCTGTTAACATTAGAGTTTTCTGATTAATAACCTTGTCAGTTCTGCCACAGTCTGTGTTTTAATTAAGGAGATTCTCTAAAACCTTCATTATAAAACTGAACTGGTCTAACTACAGCAATGATGCATAATGGTCAAGCAAGAGGCTATTTTAAAAACTGCTTTGTCTAAATGTGTAATGACTCTATATATTAAATTTATGGATGCTGTTATGGAATTCTGAGTTGAAAAATGGGTTTCCAAAACAGACGCTGTACAGTTTTGTACAACATTGCGGCACTGCACCTATATGAAAAGATATTGGCCACCAATGCTGTTCCTTCAGTCCTGATAATTCTGGCTGGCTGCTGTCTCCAGTTAAACTGAAACTTGCAAAGCTGCAACCACACACACTAAAGACAGCTGTTTATTTGATTCACAGATGCCCCGTTTGTCTTTTAAGGGATGTCCTGTCCACATGTACAGGGTTTGCAGGAAGAGGAGATGGAGACTTTCTGGGAATGATCTCAACAGGAAACTAGATGGCACTGATATCCTTGTAGTGAGTTTCAAAACGTTCCGTACCTCTAATAATGTCAGACTGACCTCCTGTGCATTATCTGCTGTGCCAAGCGATGCTAAAAGTTCACTTTTATAACTGGAGAAATCAATGTTTACGACCCTCGATTTTGACGAGTGAGTAAGGTCTTTAAAATATAGAATGTTCACAGTGTAGCAACATTCCAAGGGTGAGACACCACACTTGAAAGTGTTTTTCCTACAAATAGGTTCTATCTGAGATGTGGCTTATTATGGTATGTAGCACAGTGACTGTAGCTTAGCTGTCAGACTTTTAGAATGGCAGAATGGTAGGGCAAATGACTCTTGTGTTAAAATGCCTTTAAGTATTTGGATGCTGTAGTAGTAACAGGCTGAATTAAAGAGGAATGAACAAACAAACATGAGCATAAAAAACGAGGTAGTCCTAAATCTGAAGGTACCGACACGCCACTAAAATATTGATTTTCTCAAACAAGAATTATTATATGAATTCACATTTTATTTGTAGCAACACATATAATAGGTAATGCATTTATCTTATTTCTACAAGCATTTCCACAGTCTTTCTCCATCTTGTCAGAATGCTTTACTTTAATGAGGCCACAGTGCTGTTTTTCTTTTTTAATTGCATGTAAATCCTAGTGAAATCTATTACAATTCAAAAGCTTAGTAGCACAAAATCTTCCCTTCCCTGTGTTTAATCAGTTTCATTTGATTTATTTCTATATCTATTTATTCACTGTAATTGCAATCTGCTTTCAGTAGAACAAAATGTGATTTCAACTTTGCAGACGCCTCTGCCTGAAAACAGCAACAAAGCCACCAGCAGCCACAGTCTAAGGTGATGTCATTGTGAATGCTTATGGCCAAGTCATGTGATGTAGTCACAAGCGCCTTCAATTGCAAACAGCTAAAGGAGGAACAACATTGACAGAGTTTCCATTCGGCTTCAGCATTGATAAATCTATCTTTCAAAAACAAAGGTGATTTTATTTTGCACTGAGCACTGATTCTCTTTACTGTTTATCTTCTATCTGTCTGTACATGTGTATCTGCTTCGGGAATCAAATAATAAGTCCTGGATATGGCTGCTTATCTATTTGTGTGCATGTCCAGTGGGACTTTTATATGACATTTGGGTGGGACCTTTGCACCTTTTAGCAATACAGAGATGGAAATAAGACTCCTATTGCAGAGCAGTTTCACCCTTTCCAAGTTTTAATATGAGCTTGATTAGCCCCAGTGTGTAGGTAACAAGCTCAGCTGTGTCTTACAAAACTCATAGCAAAATCATACATGGCTCAAACTGCTAGGCAGTGGGAGTCTTACTTTTTCCCTACTACAGTCCATTTGGCATTGATGTTGTGACTTTAGAAATAGCACAATGAAATCAACCAGGTAATAATATATATATATATATATATATATATATATATATATATATATATATATATATATATATATATATATATATATATATATGTATGCAGTCATGGTTTTGCAATGCAGACGTTACTGAGCATCAAAGTATTGTCTACTACCACAATTGAACAGGGCAGGAGTACTGTTCAATTAGCAATTAAAAAATTAGCAATTAAAACAATTCATCCTTGACTGTCATATGAATCCATGTAGCAATTCTTACGTTTTTCATGCCTGCGGTTCTACCGGTACCTCTTGGTAAAGGCAGTGGTGTTGTAATGGTAAGCAGTAATCAATTCACAATAATCCATGACAGGATCATGGTACCTTCAGTGAAACCACCGAGTCTGTTCCAAATCCAATGGCTTATCATTGTTGGTAATGCTTTAGTCTGCTAATGGCAAGGGTTCTTTAGGGTAGTACACCAGTATTATAGAGGTACTCTGATGGCATTTCACTAAATGTTCTGTTAAGGAAAACTATACAGTATGGGGTCTATACAATCAGTACAGTGGTGAATCTAAATACAGACATCGTTCAGATTAGGGGGGTCCAATCACAGTCCTGGAGGGCCGTTCCACTCCAGGTTTAACAGCTCAAATGAGATCATTAACCACTTTAGGGTCCGGATGGAGGTTTAATTGGATCTATTAAACAATTTAGAACAGGGTTTGGAACAAAGGCCAGGACTGGAAGGGCCCCTAGTACAGATCATTAATTAAACAGTCACAGCCACCATAGGGAAATCCGATGGGCTACGACTTGTGTTACGTCAACACAAGCACTTCCATTATAATTACAGACAGGAAAGAATGAAAACATCTCCAGATTGCGTTTGGGAACTTATCTACTGTAGGGCTGGAGAACTGATGATTGGACTTGTAAATATTTCAATGCATTTTGCTGTATAGTGAACCCCAACAAAAAAATAGAATTCCTTATCATTCTTGCATGAACAGCATGCTGTGTAATGATATACATCTCTCTGCACTGCAGACAGGCTAAGGTCAGTGAATTCAAGCAAGTGAGATTTTAACTGACGCCAACAAAGTCACTTAACTGAGAGTTATTCTCATTCCAAACGAGTGAGACATGTCATGGCTGATTCCGAGAGCCCAGTATGCATCTCATATTAAGACATGAAAAACAATGTGTGCCCTCACATCGATAGGAACCCCAACATCTGTGCTGAGTGTTCGATAGGGTGGTTTAATGCTTGTGTGTTTAGAGTTCCAGGAATATGTTTTAATCAGCCATCTTCCAGGGTTAATGAATAGCCGGCTGACACACAAACCTGATGTTGTTGTTGTTGTTATCACTTCGGTTGCCATGGTTATATTGGGCCTCATCAGCCATTTTATGGCCCTGTATCTATAAGATAAGCCTGGCTGATGCAAGGTTTTTTTTCATTTTCAACGACATCATCTATAACTGGAGGTAGAAATTATCGCCTATCAAACCAAAACAGCGTCCCGGCTCTAACCAATAAGACGAATTTACCGTACTGTGTTAATAAGACGAATTTACCATACTGTGTTAACGCAGACCAATAAAATGGTTACACTAGAGGTCGCTGCAATTGTATTAAAAATTGCTTTCTAAGACTACTGTGTTTTTACAGCACTTTTTTACACAGTTATAAATGCACATAATAGCCTACCAGGGATCTAAAACACTAGAAACAGTTAAAAAAAGAATAGATTCAGTGTTTTTAAATTTGATCCCCCCAGTAGAGGAGAAAGGTGTGCTAACGAGGGACGAGCCTTAATGGGCCGAACAGCCTCTGCTCATCCTCACACTTTTCTTATGTTCCTATGTTGCTTACCAACCCTGTATGTTGGGGGCGATTCGTGTAAGTAGCCGTTGAGGGAAAGCTGCTGATGCAGATCGTGACGTATTGTGCTCTTTAAGCTGGGGAAGTGCATCGCATGACGTAAGGTTTTAGTGAAAGGTTTAGCACACAGTGGGTTATGACAAGGCCGCCCACTTCCCCTTCGCACATTGTGCAATGTTACAGGACATGCCTCTGGGAGGGCTTGCAGGAAGATGCTCTGTTACCCTTCCTGCCCGCAGAGCTGGTGAATGACTGAGAGGAAACAGCTAAGACGTGCCCTGTTCTATTGCTTGAGAGTTTTTGCCCGGTCACAGAGACACCTGACTGCTATAGAAACATGACAAACAGTTTAATTAAACAAATGTTAACCTGCTGCAACTCTGACGGTAGGATTAGGTCCAAAATATAAAGACTTGAGGCCAGTAAATTCATTTCACTGGTAACAGCTTAGTTTCAACTGAGGTCTGGAGATGGCTTTTATTATCAGGTTGTTGGCGTTTCTGTTGCTGTGATTTGATTTCTCTTTTCAGATACCAACAGATCACTCTGGGCTCTGTCAAATCCCCAGCTGAGGCAAGTTTGAATGAAAATGCATTTGTAATGTGGTTTTCTGTGATGTATTTTTCATAGCAATTCTGGCGTTTCTTTCACAGGCTCCCTCATGCCCTCTTAAAACCTTATTGAGAAGAAACTGCACTTTCATCCGACATGAAAACCATTTCAGACATTACTGTTGCTCTGTTAGAAAATCGATTTAAATACAACAAGTAAATAGCATTAATCCAAATAAAAAAAGGACCTTTGGATGCCTCATTCAAGATTGCCAGTCCCTCTCAATCACCATTCTGTTAAAAACAGATTGCGAGTTGTTACACAGAAGTGTGCAGCAAAATCATGCAAAGACAACAAACCTGTAGGGTTCTGCTACTGGATTCTAGAGAATAACGACACTTAGTCGTAGCAATCGCCTGATTGATTAAAAGTGAGGACATGTGATTAACAATATCAGAACAATCACAATCATGTTTACAAATAACATTTTAGAATCTCTTTATATACAGGGAGTATGGATAACACAGCCAATGGCAGTGTGTGCTTGCCCAGATGAACCCCACAAAAGAATTATTGGGTAATTTACAATGAATTAAAGATGAAATAATATTGACATTGGAATAGTTGCCACTTTGCAAAGTCCACGATTACATCACAGAGAGAAAAACCTTGGGCCTGTGTTTTGTAATGTCAGCGGAATAGATTTGGGTTACCTTAGAAACAGAAGCCATCCTGTGAGTGTAATGCTTCCTCTTTTCATGCTCTCTGCAAACGGGAACTCGTACGTGCAAGACTCCAGTTTAATTGACAACTTCACGAAGGAATCCAACAAACCACAGCTCTGGGTTTCTCAGAATTCCAGTGCTTCTTGTCCTGTGCGTACCGATGTCATCCTGTGCAGGGTTTTTGTTTAATAGCAATTCCTGATTAAAACCTTCTGATTTATACTGTGTGAATATCCTTTTTGCTTTAATTATGTTTTACGTTATCCATAATTAATGGTCTTCAATAGCACTGGTGCTTTACTAAGGGGCTACTGGTAGTATGCTACCATAGCTGACTTACCAATGGTATCCCACCAGTATAAACACACAGTACACATTGGTAATACATGAGTATCACAGTACCATATCAGCATCATATCA
>JAGXEW010000765.1:0-52209 GCA_030684275.1 Acipenser oxyrinchus oxyrinchus
CATTTCCAGCCCCTTTTGGTTGGAGACCTCAGACATGTAAAGTAGAAGAAATTTTCAGAGAATATGCATCTTGCCCCAGAGAACAGAAAAAAGAGAAAACAGTTCTTGATTTGAGTTTAAATTTCATGTTCTGTTTCTACAGCTATGGCCAAAAGTTTTGTATTGCCTACAATTTTAGGATTGAGACATTAAAAAAAATATATATATATATATATATATATATATATATACATACACACACGTACGTACATACATAGTCAAGTTTACATACCCCAATGGAATTTTATAGAAATTTCTGAAAAAAGAATTTTAGGAAAAATCTAAAACGTTACAAGAAATAGATGTCTACAATTATTAGCAAAAATGCTAATTCAAAAGTATTTATACCCTTTGATGCTATGATAGTATTGTCTACAATGTGCTAGAAATTTCAATATGATAATGCAGAACCTAATTTATACATACATATACACACACACACACACACACACACTCACACAGTTGTAGTCAAAAGTTTACATACTCCTATGGAAATGTATAATTTCTAGAAATTTCTCAAAGTAAATATAGGAAAAATCTGGTGTGTATGATTATCTATCTATCTATCTATCTATCTATCTATCTATCTATCTATCTATCTATCTATCTATCTATCTATCTATCTATCTATCTATCATCTCTTTTATTTAGCATCATGTAATCAAAATGACATTGCAAGTGTCCACCGGAAGCCATAATAGTAGTACAGTATTTCATGTTCAATTTCGAAATGTCACATTTTTCAATTTGTCCGTTTCATTAAGTATTTGGAACACTACAAAGTGGTATGTACTGCAATATGTTAACGTAACATTATTCAGCAGGTATAATTATAATAATTATCATAACTAACTGAAGAAGATATTTCTTTTAAATAGTGTTTTTTTTAATTCAGTGTTTCATTTATTCCTTTGACATCATTAGATTTGTGAAGTAAACCTCTCTGGAACAGTGGTTAACTTTGCCAGTCTTTCAAATTTAATAGTGGTGTAATGTCATGTAATGTACAAGTCCCCACAATATGAATATTCAAGAATTTACCAGAATTGACTAAAATCGGGTACAAATTTTGAATACATTAACACAGGAAATTGCAAAAAAAATTTATTCAGAGTGAAGATCTTTTGATAACTGCAAGACGGAATTTATTAAAACCCTCCACCTTGCATTTTGAAAAACAGGGGAAACATTTCCTACGTACCCCTAGAAGACCCAAACACCCAATCCATGCTTTCCCTGTGCGTAGCCTGCTGATACCAAGCCATCAGTGGCCATGTGCCCTCTAGTGATCCTCACAGTCAGGAGGCACAGGGAATAAAGACACAGCAGATAGAAGATGAGGACAAAATGATTATTAGGTATAGTTACTGTATAGAAATGATTCTTGTATGAGACCATTGTGAACTGTTGCACGTTGGAGGTCATATTTACTGAATTATTGCAATAGCTTTGTGACTTAGTAAATCTATAGTCTTCTCCATTTGTTTTCACTCTGGTCTTTATTAGTTCCACCAATAAGAATGTGCAGTTGATTGTGTGCGGACATGCAGCGCGTTTGATACTCCCAAGCGCACAAAGCAGCCGGACCTGACCGTGTTGCACATTGGAGCCGGCTAAACAAGACACTTCCGCTTGAATGCCAAGCTTTCCTTTCTAGATTAGTATGTATAGAACGCTGTGTTTTATCATTATAAGTTACAAAGAACCGGATCACAAGAGGTGTCAACAATTGCAGAGTTATTTTTTTAAATGACTTTCTTCTCTGACAGCTCTATGTTTGCAGAATTGGTGATTAATACTGAAAGTCCTGAAAACGTGCAGTGGCACGGCGGAGGTGAGCGCGCTGCTGGCCCAGTTGTTTTAATGTGGTTGTCTCGCTCAGCCAGCTTTGAACTTGAAGCGGAAAGGCGCCTGATGCCAGGGCTGGCACAGTTGCTACAGAAAGTTCCACTAAAGCATCTACTTTTTTTTTTACTAAGAAATTAAGGCAATTGGGTCATTCACATCCCCAATACCGTTCTTCAAAAATGTACGCTGTGTACTTTAGAATAATAGAGACACTCGTACAGGAGTAAGCAAACCTGTTGTCCTGAAGTTGATAAAGAATGGTAAATTTGATTAGAAAACCTGAATAAAGAAATGCAGCAGCGGTTTTAAAAGTGTCGTTTTATTGTCCATTTTATTAAAGTCCATTCAGCAGTAGGCATTTGTGCACAGGTGCTACAGATAAAGCGATACTGTGGAATTACCCAGGTATGGTCTCCTGAAAAGAAATTCCCAGCAAATTCAGGCCCCCATCATATCTTATTCAAATTCCTTACTCTAGTCTATAAATCCCTCCATGGTCTCGCCCCACCCTACCTGGCTGCACTTATCTCTTACTATGTCCCCCCGTCCCTTACGCTCTCAAACTCTGTTGTCCCTTTCGGTTCCACCCTCGCCCTGTGCCCAATCCCGTTTCCGTTCCTTCTCCCTCCTGGCTCCCCTTCATTGGAATAAACTCCCACTCCATATAAAACAGTCACCTACACTCGCAGTTTTCGTTCCTCCTTAAAACACATCTTTTCACCCTAGCCTATCCCACTCGTGCCCTAGCCCCTAACCCCGGTCAGGACCCTGCTTGTTTGCCCAACCCTGCCCTAGCCTCTGTTCTCACAGTAGCACCACTCCTTTATTTTCTCACCCTTGCCCAATAAACGTACCTTTTTCCTTCCGCCATTTATCTTTGATTGTACCGCTTAGTTTAATAATTGTAAAGCGCCTTGGTCAAAGGCACTATATAAATAAATAAATAAATAAATACATAAATATCAACAGCAACAGAGCATTAAAAGGCTCTACACTTTAAAGATAGCACAGTAAGTTACAAGTTTATTATTAAAACGTACAGAAGGATGCGGAAGGATTGCTTCAACATTCAGACTTAGACTGATGTTCTTCATCTAGCCAGTTCTGCCATGCTAGCTTAAGAAAGCAGAACAGAAGCCAGAACGTTTATACTGAATTATTAGAATAGTGAGTCATCAGTTTATGAGTTGCTTTTCTTCATTTCATACAGATAAATCTTAAGTCCTATTTCTTTGCACATTCTAGTTAAAACCCTTGGAAAGGTGAACATATCTTTAGTGGTCTAATTGGAAACCGCAAAAGCGTATTTGGATCTGGTGCAGTAGAGCTGTGGTGAAGTCATGCCTGCGTTAGGAATGTGCTGTTAACTCGTGACTCACTGGCAGTGTCTGAAGTGCGAGTGGAAATCTCACTACAGAAAGCAGTGAGTCACGAGCGACAGGTAGAGTCAAGCTGTGTGGTGGATGTTGCTCAGCACGTCATGGACCAGAACCTCGCTGTCAGCATTCCTAACCTGAGATCATGCAGCAGTGAAGAAATAGAAAACTAAAAAACTAACAAGCATATAGTCCATACCTAATTTGGTATGTGGATTTTTACATTTTTTTTTTATATATATTTTTATTCCACTCCAACTGCATGGGGTGGGGAGGGGGTGATATATATAAATATTTTTTTTGGTGTATTTTCACAGTGTACAGTGGCATCAAAAGTTACCCACACATTCCCAGAATATATTTTTAACCGCATGCGGTCACTCTCCCACGCTGCTAAAACCCTGCCCACTTTATCGGAAACTCTGGAAATGAAACATAACAAGGGTAAATGTGAAGTTTATACGTAGAGTGGTAATTTTTTTCTTTTATTCACAGAAATGTCTGTGAATAAAAGATCCAATTGCACCCTACTTTTCATGACGAAATAGTTTTCAAGCCTATCTGCTTCATAAACTGTTCGTCACCAGCTCTGAAGCATTGGAAAGTGCCAGCTTGCATCTCTTTATCTTTGCAAATGTAGTTCGTTGGTGATTCATCATGAAAAGAAATAGATTTCTTTTAATTTCTTGACATTTTTGTAGACTTTTAAAACTGAGCTTTCCCTACGCTTAAGAACAGCTTGCTGCTGTTTTGTTATGATTTCATTGCTCCAAGTTCATGGGGCTCCGAGTTCATTGTGAATATTTAAACTACGAACCCTAGGGCTTAAGGCTAGGCCATTTTAACTATCCACCAGGGAACCTCAAGCTCATGAGGGTTATATGTCTACATGAACAACATGTCCATGAACACTGTTTTCCTGTCTGCCAAAGCTGAAATGGAATAGACCTGTTCTGTAATGATGAATCCCCCTGATAAATCCAAAACAGGCAGTAAAGTGTGTGTGTGTGTGTGTGTGTGTGTGTGTGTGTGTGTGTGTGTGTGTATATATTAGTGATTAAAAGTTTACCACATCATGATATGATGCATTGATGTGGTAAACTTACTTTTAATCCCCTGTATTTATTGAAAGACTTCATGCATGATTTTCTCTTCTTCTTTTAGTATGGATGGTGGTGAATTGTTCAGCAGAATTCAAGACAGAGGGACCAGGCATTCACTGAGAGAGGTAAGAATGTTAGTATGTAAATGATGATGTCATTTACATTAGATTTAAAACCCTGTTGCTGGTCTTTTTACATGTGCATTTAATTCTGTCTACACAGTGTTTGTTTCCTGTGAAAGCTGAACTAACTGAAAAATGTTCTTGCTCTTTTTCCAGAGGCATCAGAGATCATGCACAGTATCGGAGAAGCAATCCAGTACCTGCATTCGATCAACATTGCACACAGAGACGTCAAGGTAACCCTCGCGCCCTCCCTGGTCTCCTCATTAAATTAATTGTCTTTTATTAAGCAATCTCCTGATCTTCACCTTGTATCTCTCTTGCAGCCAGAAAACTTGTTGTATACCACAAAAAGGCCAAACGCACTTTTAAAACTCACCGATTTCGGGTTCGCCAAAGAAACCACGACCCACAATTCCCTGGCTACTCCGTGCTACACACCTTATTATGTGGGTAAGTCAACTCTGAGTGCAGACCGGATGTATTAATAGTAGCCCCCATGTGTTATTGAGTTGTTGTCCGCTGTTCTCGTTAACGCAAATTTGAATGAACTCATTTAAAGGTGTTCTAATGTAAGTATTTGCAAACGTGTGCAACTTTATATACCCTACGTTATTGTAATGCTGGTTTTTGTTTGTTTGTTTGTTTTTTAGCCCCAGAAGTTCTAGGGCCAGAGAAGTATGATAAGTCCTGTGACATGTGGTCCCTGGGAGTCATCATGTATATTCTGTAAGTGCAGCAGCATGGAGGGAGGGAGTGGGAGGGTGTGAGGCTCTTCAGCAGCCTTGGCGTGAATTATCTTCTACTGTTGCCAAAGGGATCAGAGTGAACATGACATTTGCATACTTTTATAACAGTGTGTCTTTGATCGCTCATTCAAAACGAGTTTTGATAAATGTGGCACGTTTTATATAATGTCCTCTGACACACTTCAGAAGAGCCAAAACCTGATTGGAGGGTTGTTAAAGTGCTTGAAGGTAATTGTCAACCTCCTTCGTGTTTCTTAATGTTTTGATATTTACGTCTCCAAAAACCTGCACGCTCCAGTGAATAAGCCCAGGGTGTAGGAATGTTGAGCCAGCGTTAGCTGGAGGGTTCTGCTGCTGTGCTGTGGCTCAGAGACTGCAGCACCTCGACGTGCACGGGCGTGTGTCAGAGCTGAGATTCGCAGCTGCGCTGTGTTTTTTATCTCTTCATCGCTGTCGTCGGCTGCCTTTTAGGTGTTAACTCTTTTTCACCACAAAGTGTTCCAAACACGCAGCTATTCTTGTTGCTTACATCCTGGCCAGTGGTGGTTGTTAGTTTTAGATTCAGTTGAAAATTTTAATAATAACTTGTATTTTTCTTTTTTCTCACTCTCCTTTTCAGGCTCTGTGGGTACCCCCGTTCTACTCCAACCACGGCCTGGCAATCTCCCCGGATGAAGAAGCTTAATCCGCATGGGGCAGTATGAGTTCCCCAATCCAGAGTGGTGTGAGGTGTCCGAGGAAGGTAATGAATCCCGTTAGCTACACTACAAGGACCCAAAACAGGGTGGGATCAGTCACCTGATTTTTTTCAAGTTAAAACCATCTTATCCCCTGTTTTTTCAATTCAAATTTCCTTTTGAAAAATGAATTCCCAACTCCTTCTGAAGGAATTGTTATTTTAGAGATATTCATAATAAATAATAATTAATGCATTTCCCAGTGCTGCTGGGCAATGTCCCGCTTTCCTGACTTGTGTCTATCATTGATTAGTTCTGAATACTTTAAACCTGCCCCAACTACTGAGTGACAGCACATTCCTACATTTCTATTGGAGACTCCGCTTGCGAGATTTTAAACGAGATTACAATCAGGAATGGAGGCTTGTTAGCGGGATTTTAAGCTGTATTACAGTTAAGATACAGAGGATTTAAAACAGAATTGTGGCAAAATGTACAAAAATGCCTACACACAAAAACCCCAGAAGAATGTGCCTGTGACCATAGGGATTTCGTTGTGGAAGACAGCAAAGGAAAGAAGGTACAACTTAAGTGTGCAAGTACTGTCGAGTTACTGTACATATTTTGACACACAAAAAAAAAAAAAGCTCAAGCATTTTGGAAAGTAACCGAAAACACGAATTTCATACAGTATATCAAAAACGAAAGCCCTGAAAAAAAAAAAAAAAAAAGATTTACATAAAACTCTAAAATAGCTAAAAATAGCCGAAAAACAGAAGCCCTAATTATAATGTAATTGCTGACATGATTTTAACTTATTTAAAGGTTACTTTTGCAAGTTTAGTCATGTGTCATAGGGTGGTTCATTGAATCATTGAAATCCATCAACAATATACTGGAAATGTTCTGTAATACTCTTGTTAGCTGATAAATCATTTTCTAACGTGAGAAACCTAATGGGGAGTAAACTTCAATTCTGTGAAGTGAATTCTAGTAATGGATTCCGTCAGTCTCGTGGTTTCCTGTGAGTGAAGGTCCCCCAGCACTTCAGCTCATCAGCTTGCGACGGAGTCCAATAATTTGGTCACCGTTGTGTACCTGAGATGCAGGGGGAATGGTTTGTACGTGCAGACGACTTTAGCTCACACAATACAGATTGCATCATCTCCTAGACCACTAACCAACACGGTCAGGCATTCAAGTTCATGAAGTCGCTACATGAAAAAAAATCACCTGCTAACTTGAGAACCTTTTGTTCCTTTCCAGCTAAACAGCTGATCAGACATCTGCTGAAGACGGAACCGACACAGAGGATGACCATAACAGAGTTCATGAACCACCCCTGGATCAATGTAAGGCCCTGCACACCGTAGATGCCCCTTAAAGTGGTCCTCAGCACTATCTGGCAGCCACACACTCCTAAGGGAAGCACCCTTATACAAGTTTACCATGGTATTTTGCATGGTATTTCTGCAGTTTTCCCATGAATACATGATTTGGTGTCTAAAAGTTCTACCCTACATTTTAATGAAACATTGCATTAATATTTATTGCATTGATGTTATTCCTGATGCCTGATGAGCTGAACTATTTTAAACAATTTTGTCCAGTTCAGTTTTGCTGAATCTATGCACAGGCATTTGTTATAATATGCTTATACCAATAAGAGGTAAACAACAAAAAGCGTTTTATAAGCTTGGCTGATGTTCTGTGTGTTTTCAGCAATCGATGGAGGTGCCACAGACCCCGCTGCACACCAGCCGAGTGCTGAAGGAGGAGAAAGATCTGTGGGAGGATGTGAAGGTGAGTGGAGGAGCCTGGTTACTGGGCATGGTCCTGACGGGGAGGGGTGGCTCAGACTTATGAGCCCACAGCACAGCAAACTGCATGAGCTCAGACCTACACAACCAGCTCTATTGAGATCCAGCCATCGTTTGAACAGCTCGCCCTCAGTTTTGAAAGAAAGTTGCATGGATATTTGCATTATAAATCTGCATGCTGTGAATATGAGCCATCCAAATGCCAACCTTCTAAGAGAAGTCTATAGGAAACTTGAGTAAACAAACTCTTCATCTAATGTCTTCATAAGTATTACGTGAGACGGCACATTATTATTATTTATTTATTAGCAGACTCTTATCCAGGGTGACTTACAATTGTTACAAGATATTACATTATTTTTACATACAATTACCCATTTATACAGTTGGGTTTTGACTGGAGCAATCTAGGTAAAGTACCTTGCTGAAGGGTACAGCAGCAGTGTCCCCACCTGGGATTGAACCCACAACCCTCTGGTCAAGAGTCCAGAGCCCTAACCACTACTCCCCACTGCTGCCCGGTATTGTCACCTATAATGTGTTCGTATGCTTGGTGGTTGGTTTTATTTAGCAATGGAAGAAAGGGGGTTGGGTTTGGGTAGGTAAAACTCATCCATTTAAACTGTTGAATATAGTTTGAATGGGATGTATTTTTTTTATTTATTTTTTTATATTTCCTCCGGTCATGATTTTATTTTAATTTTAGAAATTGAGAAGTTTCCCTACCAAAACACACGCGGTGACTGAAGTGGATATGATGTTTCTTAAAGTCTGTCTTTGTTGGATTGTGTTTTAGGAGGAAATGACCAGTGCCTTGGCTACCATGAGAGTTGATTACGAGCAGATTAAAATCAAGACAATCGAAGACTCCTCCAATCCGCTGCTGATGAAGAGGCGCAAGAAGGCGAGCAACCCCCAGACGCAAGCCCCCAGCCATTGAGGAGCCCCCACTCCCACTACCAAGGAAGCAATAATAATAATGATTGGGAACACTGCGCCCTGACAGGGAAGAGGAAACGCGTGCAGGATGGATTTCACTCAAGAAATTTTATTCAAAAAAAAAAAAAAGTTTTTTATTTTAGTTTTTTATTTTAGTTTTTTTTTGGTTTCCTCCTTCAAAGAAAAAGAAACAAGGAAAGCACTAGTACAACTAAAATTTAAATACATTTTAGAAAATAGAGGAGGATGGAGAATTGAAGAAGAAAATCGACTAAGCAAAATGCCTAGTTTTTAAAAAAAACAAACAAACAAAAAAACCTTATTTTTAAAATTCTATTTTAATAATGTGCTTGTTTTGCAAACACAACTCCTTCGAGAGAAATAAAATGGTTTCCTGCTCTCCAAAAGGTAACCAACCAACAAAATCATCTTCGAGGAAATCTAAAGAGCACTGTTGTAAAGTAGTCCTAAAAAATCACTGCTTATCTTTAATATTACAACATATTTTCTTTTTTAAAAGCCTCAATCCCCACCCAAAAAAAGACCTTCCAGAGCGAAGTAGATCCAGATATTAATGTGTTTTTTTAATGGTCAATGAATGTAGAAACGTGCTTTAATTTAATGGTGGTAAATCTCTTAAGGCTTTGACTAGTACCACCACCCCCAAAGCCAAGCTCAGAACGACTCTCTGCTGAAACTTATTGTCCCAGCAAGGAACCCCCCACCGAAGTCTGGACCAGCCCTCCCACACAGCTGAGCCTGTCAAGCCTAGTGGCTTATGCGAGAGTTATTGACCAAGGCGCAAGGACTGCGGATCTATACTTGCACCCCTGTGATGTTAAGGGAAACAATAACCCCTTCAAAGGGACGGGGTTATTTTTTTGTTTTTAATTTCTATTTGTTTGTATCTATAGAATTGGAGGGATACCCGAACATATACCGCATATCCCAGTTGCTCTCGGATCAAAACAAACCCACAAAGCATCACGTTTTTAATTGTAGTTTTTTTTTTTTTTAAATGAGCCCCCAACTGAAAATCAGTATTTAAGCATTAATTGTGGTTATTATAAACATTCTTCACGCAGTAGTATTTAAAAATATAAATCGAGATATCTGAAGGACAGTGGACCTTGGTGGGCGTTCATGTTAAGTCTGTGTATTGTCCATATTGGTTTCAAAATCCTACTAAAGGTCCTGTGTAAAATCTGTTGGCGGCAGGGTATGTTCAGTGTCCTCTTTTCAATTTCTTTTTCTATTTTTAAGTCCTGTAGTGGAATGTGAGTCAGAAGGCACTCGGTACTTCTTGTAGAGGGTTATTTCCACTACGGTTTGTCGTCTGCATTCTCGTGCCATAGATTAAAACCGTTTTGAGTACCTACTGGTACGTTTTAATTTGTTTTTTTGTTGTTGTTTGTTTTTCAAATGTATAAAGCACATATTCAGTTTTGTTTTATGTCAAACTGCTGTACTAATGTTAAGGTCTGCTTCTACTTTGGATTAAAACACTTTTAAAAAACAAAAAAAAAACCCAACCCTAATGTAAACGACACGTGTGTCTTGTTTTTCTAACTGACTGTTGCTACACTTGTATGCGCACATTGGAAATGACTGCTATTGGTAATCTTATGAGTAACCAGAGGAGGGCGTAGGTTGTAAAGCCCAGCATTATTTATTTGTGCGTCTTAGGCAGGTAAATAAGCATTAGTGCAAATATATCGTGTACCTGTGTACATCAGAGTATTTAATAAATCGCACATGTTTTACATAGTAAAATTGACATGCGGTGAACTGCCTCCATCCACAAAACATTCACTTTATTCAGTAGATTTAAATTTTTTTCTCTCATTGGGTCTCACTGGGGGGGGCTAAGAACCTATCTGGACTTGTTTAACTTCAAGCCTTGCCAGAATTCCAAGTCTTTCCAGTTCTATCTTGAGATCCAGTTACAGCCTGCTGTGCCTCGTGTGCACAACGCAATATAGAAATAGAGATTCATAGACGGGCTCTTTCAACAGTCCTGGCCCAAGACAAACGGAACCACTGTGTGCCACAACTTTAGAAACTCCCAATGAAATCACTTGGTGAGCCACCCTGTGGTGTGTACTGCACCAGAAATGTTGAAGGACTTTGTGGATGCCACATACTGTACCTACGCTGGGTGTTCTTATGGAACATGCTGCATAATAAACTGCATTTCTGACATAGAATTTCAACTTCATTGAGAATATTTTTTTTTTTTATGTCATAAGGTGGCACCCCTAACCTGATTGAGTTTAGGAAATGAAATAGCAGCCCCCAGCTTGTGGAATTACCAGGGATTACAGACCCATTTCCCATCATGAACGAAGCTTACCGAACCTGACAGTATAATGTCTTTCGTTTTGGGTCGTAGTGCCAAGTTACGGCACCTGTTTTGATTGAAACCTTGAACAAAACCTAAAAGGGAGATTTTGTATTGATAATGAAAGTATCACAATCCCCCCCCCCACACCCATTTCCTCAGCGTCAGCCTTGGCATCACTTTTATTCAGCTGGGCAATTCAGTGAACACTGATCCAAATCAAAAATAACCACTCTGTGCCTTCCGCATGCACGCCTCTGCTGGCTTCTGATCAAAGTAAATGATTGCATGGCTAATTGGACCTTGACACACCTGAGTAATTGTAATTGAAATTGAGCCATGTAATTGATCAATTGCAGCTCAATTACACTCTTTTATGTGGTGTAAAACCCAATCAAATAAAAAGTTAGCGACATGCAAATGCGTTCCAAAATTACATAGTCGAGGGAAACTACTTACAGATCTGCGATTGGAGGAACATTCACTCAGCTGCTGTGGCCCTGGACAGCGAAGTCAAAATATCTTTTTAGACTAAACAGTTTTACAATCTCAAAGCCGTTTTCAGCATTGCTTAACATACTGTATTCTAATTTTCAGTTTATAAAATAAAATAGAAACACGCATGCCAAGGATTGCAAAGACCATGGGCTCACAGTACTTGAGCACCAACCCCACTTAACTGTTCCTGGTCTTCAACCACTTTTAGTGCCCCGTTTATACTCGTTACAGATTTGTTTCTGTGTTTATACCTGTGGTTATTGCTGGGTTATTTAGAATAAATAGAGTGAATGTGTGTAGTTTTTTGTTACTTTTTAGTGTAATTGTAATTACTGCAGCATAATTGTCATTTCAGCAAACAATGCTGCTGCAATTTGTAATTTATAATTGATCCCAGGTCTGTAAAAACCAAAAATAAACAATGGCGCTAAACCCACAGGGATGACTCCAGCACTCCCTGTCTGTTAATCTGTATATCGGCGCTAAACCCACAGGGATGACTCCAGCACTCCCTGTCTGTTAATCTGTATATCGGCGCTAAACCCACAGGGATGACTCCAGCACTCCCTGTCTGTTAATCTGTATATCGGCGCTAAACCCACAGGGATGACTCCAGCACTCCCTGTCTGTTAATCTGTATATCGGCGCTAAACCCACAGGGATGACTCCAGCACTCCCTGTCTGTTAATCTGTATATCGGCGCTAAACCCACAGGGATGACTCCAGCACTCCCTGTCTGTTAATCTGTATATCGGCGCTAAACCCACAGGGATGACTCCAGCACTCCCTGTCTGTTAATCTGTATATCGGCGCTAAACCCACAGGGATGACTCCAGCACTCCCTGTCTGTTAATCTGTATATCGGCGCTAAACCCACAGGGATGACTCCAGCACTCCCTGTCTGTTAATCTGTATATCTCTCCAAGATGTTTTTCTCCATGGTGTGATCTGGGGTTTTCTGCATTGAAATTGCTGATGCAGGATGTCTGTAGACAGTTGCATTGTGACCAGTTGTGATTCATGTGATTTGAGGTTTGGACACTTGACCGTGGTACTTCAAAGACTAATATTAGGAACAGGTGCCTCAGAGTGATTCACGCTCTCTAATATAGAATAAAATGTGTCTCATGAATCAGTATTGGTAAACAAGTGTTTGGGCACTTCCCAGCCAGTATTACTCACTGTTATGTTTGTGTAATAGGATAGAAAGCGACAGTATGGACTGCCCTGCCCTTTTGGGGTAAACTTACTCTCCTCTTTGTCACACATTATGCAATTGCTGCTCCTGTGAGTTTTTGATATGAGGGAGTTCTAGGACTGTGAGCGTGTATTATTAATCATGGCTCTTTCTCTTTGGCAACACACCAGACAAAAGTTGCTACCCAGGAAAATGTCTGTAGAGTAACAGGCAGTGTGCTTTACACTTGAAACCACGCTGTGACTGAACAGACTTTCCATAAACGTCTTGCTTAGAACAGCACCCCTGGATCGTTTCAAAAGTCACTGAATATGCTTTGAGAGATGTGGGAACTAATTGAAACAGCTGCATAAAATACTAAAACCTTAGTTGCGGTGCTGCACATTTAAGAAAGATTACATGATTAATATGTGCATGGATAATTTATCAGCTGTGTAGCTTTGAATTCTTTGAGTCATTCATCAAGTGGTGCACACAGTACTGTAGGTGTGTTGATAAAAGAGTGCATGCTGAAGACATTGAGTGTGCAGGGAATGGGTGTTGTTTTGCCATATGGAGGAAGCCGTCCAAAACAAAACTACAAAAAAAAGGTTTTAGTGTTTACAGTCGATGAAGTGAGCAAGTCGAAGGAAGTCACCTCTTCGCGTACAGTCCTGTTTCCACGAGGCGCATACTTTTCCACAGCAAAAACAAAACGTTCCTAAACGCTTTTTAATTGAAATAAACAAAACCAGAAAATCGAAACTGAAACCCAGTAGAGCAGATAGCAATACCAGTAAATACCTTGACAGACTTTCAGGACAAACCCTATTTGTTTTGACTGTGGTTATATAGATGTTGCCTGCAGTCATTGATGTTTTTAATTTTCTGCAATTACTCTGTTGTCAAACAGTTAAAGGTGTGAATTTCCTTAATGGAATATTTCAGAAAGTTGTTGACTTATAAACCCATGTTGACAATATCAGCTCTATATTGACTTCCTTTGACATCTTCTTTGATGTCTCCCATTGAAGGCCTGGTCTTGATTAGCTTCTGGGATCTGGTGTTTTTGTTACAGAAGAATTGTTTGCTGAAATCGCAATTTCAATGCTATTGTGTTAAATTGCAGCTGGTTACAATTACGCTGCAGTCATTGCAACTATAATTACAAGGACACTAAAAAGTTACATAAACAGCTACACACATGAACAGGTTTACTCTGTTTATTCTATCAAGCAGTAATCACAGTTACAAATACAGAAACATTATATGCAACGTTTTTTCAACAAATGGGGTAACTAAAAGTAGTTGAAAATACCAGAAAGTTCGCTCAATGTAAAACACAGCATGGAACTGTGATTGATTAAGCTTGGAAAGGTGTGTAATTGAACTGTGATTGTCAAGGTTCGATTTACAATGAATTACAAATGACACCATTACAATTGTGATTCAGCCCAGGTCTTGGTGTTCCACAGGCTGTGCAGTTTCTCTAGAATGAATTAATCTGATCGCTTTATGAATGCCTTCCTAGCCTGTGACTACATACAAGCTTTCCCATGCGCTTTGTGAAAAGCATATTTTCAAATTACTGTGCCACTTTCAAACGCCCACTCTGTCAACAACCAGTATGTACATTAGTATATACATTTACGGTTCAAAATGAGTTGTGCGCCACACTGCTGTGTTTCAAGTAATTACTGTAGTAAGAAGATGAGATTTGTTTGTATTCCTGGCAGGCCTGTGACTTCGTTTTATGAATAGATGTGTGATGTTTCTTTTCAGCGAAGTTCAAAGGTTGTCTGACAACGTCCCTTTTTTATTTTTTACATGTTATGTTTTAAGAAAATAATCGTCATGTTTTGCTGATCGCCTTCAACTCAAAATCAAGACTGGTGAGATCAACTACATTTCAGTTAATTCAATTAACCGGTTGTAAGTGAATAAAATATATAAGTACTAAAATGGACTTTCTGACAAATGTATTATAAGCAGTTTAACCAGAAGTCTTCATCACAATCTTAATGAGATGTACAGTTAAACGTCTTTATTACTGGCCAGTCAATGGACCAGGAACTTGTGACATCAATAGAGAGGTGGTCCTAACATAGAAGTACCAAATTAAAACCCAACGTTTTGAAATGTGAAAATGAACTTCAAGAAGCAATACTGTGTTATTTCTTAGAGCTCAAGACAGCGTGTGGGTTTTTTGGTTTTTTGGAGAGAGAAGACAAGCTTGGATCTTTATCAGGACCTGCTGGTCTTGGTAGCATTTCAACACTGGTTTGGGAGCGATTTTGAAATCAGTGCACTAGAATCTACAGTTTGCGATGGTGCTCTCAGCAGTGGGCATTTAGCAAACCATGGTCCTTGTGACAAGATGGTGTCAGTGGTGGATGGTAAACAAAGTCAGAGATAATAGGTTGCAGTTCTATGCGCCATAGCCCATATTTCTTCACAAATGACACAAAATACACCTTATAGAGCACAACCAAGGGTTAAACAAAGCAATCATGCAACACAAATGACCAAAGAAAATCCTCACCCACGTAGAAAGTATCACAGTGCGCTGGAAACCAGCACAGGAGCATGTCTCCTTCCCTGACTACTACCTTTTAATGGAGCTTTTAGCTCCCTTTTATGTCATGTGGCTGTTCCTAATTAGCACACAATCTTACATGGAGATTAGATAAAGGGGCATTCAGAACAGAAAATAGGAGGCACTTTTTACACAGAATTGTGAGGGTCTGGAACCAACTCCCCAGTAATGTTGAAGCTGACACCCTGGGACCCTTCAAGAAGCTGCTTGATGAGATTCTGGGATCCATAAGCTACTAACAATGAAACGAGCAAGATGGGCTGAATGGCCTCCTCTCGTTTGTAAACTTTCTTATGTTCTTATTTATTTGGCAGGGATAGGAATTAACCCTATCCCTGCCGACAACAAACACATAAACCAAAAACTATTTCCAAGCAGGGCTCTGCCCTGCCACAGTCCTATTTATCTAAAAGGTGATCAATAAAGTCCTTTCAACAGTGCCCTATCTAGTGGTTTACATATTATTACATAGCCTGGATACACAAAGGGCCCTATTTTAATGATTTAAAGAGCAGTGTTATTAAGATCATACAGCTATGGACAACATTTTTGCATCACCCTATAGAATTAAAACATTTTGCTTCATAAAGTCGACTGAAACCTGCTGAATAATGTTATATTAACACATTCCACATACTTACAAAATTGAAAAATGTGACATTTCAATGTAGACTTTTGCGATATTATTTTGTAGTTTCTTTGATTACATGATGTTAAATAAAATATCTAAATTATGTTAATATAGTTTATTTTTATTTTTATTATGTCTCAATCCTGAAATTCTAAGGTGATGCAAAACTGTTTTCCATATCTGTAGACTACATAATCTGAGTCTGGCTCTGGAGAAGGCAGGTTGCCGCTGGTTAGTTCCTGTTAAAACTGCACAGTAATAATCATTATTACAGAGAAAACAGAACCACATCAAACTGGATGGAGAGAGCCATCAGATTTGATGTGTTATTTGTGTTTACACTATTAGTCATATTCCTCTGAATCACAAAGCACTCCTCGGATTAACGTGTTAACAGCAATATCTTAAATTCTATGAGACTGTCCTACGTTCTGTGCTGTATGAGTAAAAGAAGACGCAGGCTTGTGGGTTATACCTAAGCCTCCTTCTAATAAGCTGCCAGTATTTAAAAGGAAGATCTTGACTGTCACATGATCAGCTACTATTGACAATTAGTCAGGATCTCTGTTACTCAATATTGCTGTTGATATTTAGCAATCGCTATTGTGTTTGTTTCTGAATAAGACACTGAAACTATGTCATTACTTACCCTAGAAGTTGGCTTGAAGTTATTTAGTGTTGCCAGAGTTCAAATGTTCAAATACTAATCATACAAACAAGTAGGATCCCTTACATTAATATTCTGAAATATTTATTTGTACCAGGGACATCTATACTGTATCACAGTCTATACACACACATGACACACTGCTTTGGAAGAGACTGCATTCTCACTGGAGTTTCTATCTCAGGAGTTTCTATCTTCAATTCCCACATAAACTATGATGTGCTGCAGCCAAACAGCAAAAGTGTAGGCTTTGATCCACCTTGGTAAGCGGAAAAAGACTAAACCACATCAAAACCGCAGCACAGATGAATGAAGCAACGGTGAGTTCACCAAACTGTACAGTTTGGCACCATTTCAGCAGGCTGCATGGGCTGCATGGGCTGCTTCTGACAGAATGCAGTGCTGCAGCCAGCATGTTGAGGTCTAAGCTGTGGCTCTTAACAGCACAGTTGATGGAACACTCTAATGAGTGTCAGATTGTATTCAATTGATTCCTATTATCCTGGCGTAACATGACACAAAGCTTAACAACCGATTTCTGACTTTCTTTTTAAAAACAAGGAAAAAGACCCAAGGACCTTGTATACAATAGCTATACCCAGAGGAGGCCTTGCATGTGCTTGGAGAGAACAGCCTCCCTTGCAGGTATAAATCAGTGTCTCACATATATTGAATGCCTGTAAGCTCCGTGTTCGCTAGATGCACCCTGTGATATATCAGAAAGATTTATCTCCTGTTGCAAACCATTTCCGCAAAGCAAAAGGGATGTTGTGGCAAATGTATAAACCCTGTATGGGCAGAACGCAGTACACACCTACAAGTGTAGATGAACACAGGATGCACACAATCTTACAGTGCATCTTTAAACATGGCAGATTAATGAGTATAAGATTTGCTGTATCTGTAAAAGGGGAATCAAGCTGTATTGCAGAATTTCTTTGAAGGGATTTGGTCATCTCTCCTGCTGGTTGCAACACAAACGAATGTAAATGAACTGCTCATTTCACCCAGCTCTATTTAAATACTTCATTGCAAAGATGTAACAGGAAATAATTGCATCAAAAATGGGTATTAAAAGTATCACTTATGTATATGTACAAATATGATAGACATAATGTAAAACGAAGCAAACTGAGACAAGTACCTGTGGAAGGTTTAAACGAAGGTAAACATGGAATTAGCTACTTTGTTACGCAATAAGGGTGCGATCAAGCCATGTGTCAAATTGTATTATTTCCAGATACCCACATTACATTCTGCATTGAACGTCATTGTTGGATACAATAACGAGGCACTAGCATTAACAGAGATCAGGCAATTGATCAAGTTATCTTTCCACTGGGAGAGAGCATGGGACTCTACACAGATGGTCCCGATGACCTGGAGGTATTTGAAGCTTCTGCCTGTGTTGCCTCTATGCCTAGTATTTATACTCCACTTGGCTGAGAGGTGGCGTGACTCCAGTTTGTTTCTGTTATCTTAGTAGTTATAATTGTCAGCATTATGAGTTATTCAGCTGTTACACCACTCGGGTGCAACCAACCACTAACTACTCTATTTTCCAAGGCTGATTGTTTACCATAGTTCTCCTTCCCCATACATTTCTGCACACACCTTATCACTCAACAGCCTAAGGCCAAGTGGGCCTTAGCAACTCTACTTCTGCTAAAGTCACCTCAGCAAACTGGTTTGCTGCCATTCACTCAAATCATTTCTCTACACTTGCAGTTAAACTGCAGCTTTAACTACACCTTTTTCTGCCATAGAATAGAAACCGTCATATTTTTTGTTGCGTCTCATTTTTGTAATTTACGGAAGCCCTGAACCGCACAGAGATAATCCCCTTCATTTTTCACTGTGCCATATAGGGCTACAGATTTTAAAAGAAACAACAGCAATCTCAAAACTTGGGCATGTGTTTTTTTAAAATTTTTTCTTCAGTTTTCTGAAGCCCAATAGAAGCGCTACACTGATGTTGTTGCAAATGCAATAGATTCCGACAAAATTACCGTAGAAGTATTGCACGTCATAACAATTCTCAACCCGCTGTTTATTCCTGCAGGGCCATGTATTTTTCTTAGAGCTTTACTAATATCAGAGGGTGAATGCACACTGTTTTCGGGTTTCATTTGACCACAAGGTCTGTCTGGTTTGGGTAGCGCAGCTTCAGATTTTACTGTTATGATTGAATTCCTGTCAGGTATGTATATGCATTGTTAGGTGGGTTGAAAATTATTTACCGTATATGAGTGTCAGAAAGATATGACGAGACACCTGAAAATTACTATATGATGTAGTCGCCTGCAGGAACAGTTTAGTCATCTAATAACAAGTAGTTAATAATATTGGAAGTGGTTGTTACACCTCATGATTATTTTTCTGCTTGTTACTGTTCTGTTTATTTTAAGCAACATACTGTATATGCTTTTTCTTTTAACTCTTTGACGCTACTGCAGCCTGCACTGTTTATTATAATATACTGTACGTTTATGATGACTGATTTTATCTCTATATTGATTGTATTTCATTTATTTATGTATTGATAGAATTTTTTAATGGATTCATTGTTATTCATTGCATTTTTCTAATGTTGATTTGTGTTTGATTGTTTTGTTTTGTACAGCGCCTTGAGGCGCCTAAGTGTGAAAGGCGCTATAATATATTTATTATTATTATTGTTCATTTTCCCAGTAACAACCCTTTTTTTATAACATTATTTGACAGGGCATATTTATCCTTATCTACCTGAAATGTGTGCATGAAATACTTAAGTCATGCGAAACTAGTTGGCTGGATAAATAAGAAGATATCAGTTTGGTCATCCTCAAAGCAGAAGATTCTGTAAGTGCCAGCAGGAGCAGAGAGTGAGGGACTGAGAAAGATTTGTTAGGGGTTTGATTCCCTGGCGAACGCTAAGCAGACATACAGTGAACTCCTGAAACTAGACTGATTTGATGTGTCAGTTGCTAGACAGGCAATGTGCCCTCCTCTGTCTGGCTCACAGAGAAACGGGTTGTTGCAACCAGTCTCATTGCACATTGTTTTCCAGATTTGCATAGATATCTTTCAGTTTAGCGTGATGTTAAGATGCGTTACAAAGCGCTGGCTTTAGCCTGCTGTACCGGTAACACTTGTTACTGTACTTTCATCGTGATGCTGCTGCTTCCACTTCTACTTCTCCTCACTCGGTGTGCATCAAGTGCTAATGAAAGATAGGGGGTGGGGTACAGCTACAGTCAGGCATGGTGGAAGCTAGGCAGGCAGAAATCCTCTACAGAGCCCCACAGACTCTAGGAATTCAGATCCTCTGCTGTTTAACCAATAGGAGGCTGTGTGGTCCAGTGGTTAAATAAAAAGGGCTTGTAACCAGGAGGTCCCCGGTTCAAATCCCACCTCAGCCACTGACTCATTGTGTGACCCTGAGCAAGTCACTTAACCTCCTTGTGCTCTGTCTTTTGGGTGAGACGTAGTTGTAAGTGACTCTGCAGCTGATGCATAGTTCACACACCCTAGTCTCTGTAAGTCGCCTTGGATAAAGGCGTCTGCTAAATAAACAAATAATAATATCTGAATACACACCTTTAACATGATTTACCTATGCTTCACAGCACAGCCAATGAGTGGGGACAATCCAGATAGCAGTGAATTAGGATAAACTCGCACATTCTGCACTGCAGCAATGCCCTAGAAACCACACCCAACCCTCCCATCGCAACACTTGACCCCTTGCAGTAATATAGGAAGGAAACAGTTGAGAATGAAAGTGGTGCCCCTTCCTGTTACACACCCACACCCAATCTGTAATACACTACAAAAAGTGCAAGCAATGGGCTGGATTTATGAAGCTCATTTTGCTCCAATGCAAATGGATTTGAAAAAAAATAAAAGAGAATGTGATGCCTGTTTTTTTTATTTGTAAGCTTCTTAACCCATAGCTGAGCTTAACACCAAGGAATGCGACTGTAAAACTGTACTTGTGAGACGCCAGCTTTAGGCTTACCAGATCATGCATTGCATCAAGAGTTTGACCTACATTGCATGTTCTGTATATATATATATATATATATATATATATATATATATATATATATATATATATATATATATATATATGTGCATGTCTTCATTTAAATAAAGGAAAAGAAAATCCACTGTACCTGTCAAAGATTCAGAACCACAGTCAGCAATTAAGAATTAATGGCCTAAATAGCATTTACCAGAAATGAGTGTGAACTCCCCATTGCCTCCATTCTTTTAAACATGTTCTCTTTTTAATCTTGCACAAACACTGTGTAAGTTAAAAAAAAAAAAACTTTTGGTGAACAGATTCTGAATGTGGATACTCTTTGTTGCAGGTATAAAATAAAAACTGGGCAATTAATGTTATAAACCTGCACAACATTGGGGTTCAAGGATACGAAACATCTGAAACCACAAACTACATTATAGACTACAGGACTCACCCTCTTCATGTGTCTTAACGACCCCTTTTTCTGCTGCTTTGGCAGAAATCTAGAAGTGTTTTGATGGAGGGCCAGAACACTCAGAGGAGACTGTGATGTTTCACAATCTACTGTAGTTATTCCATGAATGAGGATGCATCTCCTTCCAACAATTTAAAAGTTTAAAAGTAAAAGCACAATGGCAATTACTGAGTCCAATCTTTTATACTATTACTGAAGCAAAATTCTTATCAATCATTTTACCCTTTGTCTAACATTTGTTATAAAACACGTGTCAGAAGGCATAATGATTCTTTATTTTACAATAATAAAATACCCAGCTGAAATACTGCAGTTAAATAGCAGATAACTTCTCACACAATATCTCCTAAAATAAGCCAACTGACCAGGGTACATTTTTCAGGTAAATTACTAATGAGAATATTCAAAGAATTTACAGTAAAAAAACAATGTCATCTGTTTTCAGTCTATAGCATAAACAGCATGCCTAAGTGGGTTCGTACTACAAGGGCACAGTGAAAACAAGAATCCTTTAGTAGGTTTCTAAGAAGTGGTATTAAAGAACATTTTTAATCTCTGCTTTATTGTGGTTCACCATCACATCTCTTATCAAGCTATGGTTTGACTCACTTCTTTAGAACAGTTGGATTGCCTTTTTTCTCACAAGACACATATCCATTCACAGCAGGACTCAAGCAGCATTGTGCTTTCTACAGTGCATAATTCTATGTTCTTTGACTGCTTTCTTTTGTTCATTCGAATAGGACATGTCTTGTCAGCTCCTAAAACAGGTCCTGATCTTTTGAGAAGGTCAGAAGTCAGTCCGGTGACCCTGCTCGACCCTGTAAGATTCAAAACACCCTGGTTCCAGAAATGGTCTTGTTTATCAATCAACATCTCAACATAGAGGTCATTTTCAAGAAACTCTCAGTGAAAGCAGAGCTGTTTTTGGCACGGTAGGTGTACAGGTGACACATAAGCAAAGCTTTCCAGTTTTTTTAGTGCAGTGTTTGCACCAGTTTCTTTCTGAAATGAAGAAAATACCTTTTTTGATTACAAAAGCAGTAAATAAGAACGTTGCTATACATAGGACTGTTTCCATGAGTGCATTTACAGCAATATGTTTTGATTTTCTCAAACTGCCATTGAGTGCTCTGTACATCCAAAAGATTGCCAATGGCAATACAATGGAGCTGTACTGAGAGCGAATTCTAGCACACAGGCCGCCACAGGACTTGCGGTTCAGATCTTTAACATTGAACAATGAAAATGAAAGAAGGGAAGCATTTCATGTTCTGTTCCACAGCAGTTAGATTTTTTCTAATTTTAGTCTTACTCCTGTTTGCAGATGCAGAGTTATTTTCAGTAAAATTGCAAAAGAAGGAATACAAGTATCGAATTACGGAAAAGATGGCCATGCAAATATATTGCCTTTGTTCCAGCAGCTTGCATGCATTTATTTATTGGAAATAGCAATAAATTCCCCTTTTCTATCAAGATGACAGGGAGTCAAGGAGAGATGAGAAACTACATCACAAAGCTGACCCTTCTAAAGGTTTACTGCAGTATAACACTGTAAAAGCCTTGCTTAGTGTGAGGAATCGATTCATCTATTCAGGTGATTAATCGATCAGTAGAAAATGTCAAGATTAAAACCCTTTTTCTCACAGGTGTGTTAGGTATTAGGAATAGGTATTAGGATTTCTTTGTAACATTGATAGCTGTAATACCCGGCAATCTTCTCTTTCTTGTACTCTTATGTAATGAAGATTGAGATGCTTACACACTTACTGGCTTGAATGAAATAGCTGACCGTCGATTTCATGTTTACTGGCAGGAGATAACGTTTAGTTTTTACCTTCTCTGGCTTTTTCTAAAGTAACAAGTCACAAAACCACAAGCAAGCCCAGATGCTGCTTACCCGCTTCCTTGAAATGGGGTTACTTTTGTGGTGCACAATTTCTGTTCATGTTTTTTTTGTCAACTCTCAATCTATATCCACAGCAAGAATGAAACCCCAGAACTGATGATTATGCTGCAGACAGCGAACCTTTACTGCAGTCCCATCATTTCATTCAAGCACAGATGAACAAGTGCTGGTGTCGAAAACATATTACAAATGGATTTCTTTTTACTTATTTTAACATAGACAACGTTAAAAAAAAATGTAAATTATTATTTTTTTTGGTCAGTATTGAAAATAGATATGTAGAAGTGGATTCAAATATGTATTAGATAAACATTCACTGCTAAGACCAGTAATACTACTAAAGGTACTGTAGATATAATCCATTGTTAAAACTATTGGGGGCTCCAGAGTGGTGCATCCAGTAAAGGCGATCCCCGTGGAGTGCAGGATGCGCCCTATAGTCTGGACGTCGCCGGTTCAAGTCCAGGCTATTACTTTGCCGACCGAGGACGGGAGCTCCCAGGGGGCGGCGCTCAATTGGCTAGGAGGGGGGAGGGAGGGCTAGGTCGGCCAGGGTGTCCTCGGCTCACCGCGCACCAGCGACCCCTGTGGTCTGGCCGGGTGCCTGCGGGCTTGCCTGTAAACTGCCCAGGGCTACGTTGTAATCCGACGCTGTAGTTCTGGGTGGCTGCATTGTGAGTCTGCAGTGTGTAAGAAGTGGGCGGCTAACGGCTAACAGCGTGTGTTCGTCTTCGCCCTCCCGAGTCAGCTGGGTGGTAGCGGTGGGCTGAGCCTAAAAATAATTGGACATTACTAAATTGGGGATAAAACAATATAAAATAATTGGCGACCACTAAATTAAAAACAAACAAACTATTGAACAGTTTAACCATTTCTTCTAGATATTATTTCAGTTTTCTGGTGCTGCTGGTTAGATTCTGTGGGGTCGAAACTGGGTGGTTACTGTCAGGTCTGTCAGGAATATCAGATATATTCCGATATCTCAATGAGAGTCAAGGGAAGTACGTTCCGATTGCTTTAGCAATCATAATCATAAACCATGTACACATGTGTGCAACGGGCATTGCAGTCTTAAAACCGAGCTGGCCTAGACCAGACGAAAGCACTGAAGGAAGCTGTAAGCTAGCACACGGTGTGTGTGTGTGTGTGTGTCTCTGACTGACTTTGTAATTGCAGGTAATCTCCGGCATGGCAGAGGTCCTGTCAATCGCTCCCTGTACACAATCTGACACTTGGGGTTCCCTCTCTGCATGTCTGAGCACAAGGAAGGAAGTACTTATTTCAAGATTTGCATTGATGATGCTGGTGATTACAGTAACCTAGTTAAATCGAACGTCCACATCCTGCAGCTCAGGGCTATTGAGAATATCTGGTAAATCACATGACACAGAGCAGCATTGCAGAAATTCTTCTTCTGAGTGGCTCCTAAAGCAGCATCTTGTTAAGACTATTAAAGATCTGTATTTGTGAGATCTGCAACATTTGTTTTTGTTCAGCGGTATAATGTAGTTGCACAAAGCATGTAACAGGCAGATACAATACTGGAGATACTATATGTAGTATTTGGACCAGAACACCTTCCTTCTGTACAGTGGGTAAGACGTTCACTTGGGAATCAGGAGGTCGACAGTTCACTCTAATACGGTGGATATGGAAGTTGTTGGTCAACAAACCAGTGCGTGCTCAAAGAGGGTCCGCGTGTTTGTAGAATAATCATACAGCACCTCAATGGGTACAAATATTTAAGGATTATAGCCACATGCAAACCATGCCGTCTATAGGGGGCTAGGAGCGTATGATACAAGTTTGGTTCAGATTGGTGCAAAATTGAGCAGAATCAAGGTGGTTATTGTGTCCAGCATGAGTGTGTTTAAGTTTCAGGCTAGGAATTTAATAGGAGTTAACAAGTTCTTGTTCTGACCAGGTACCATCAACATTGCAACTTGAATGTGGTTCATTCTGCTGATATGTTTAAGCCACTTTGCAAGACTTTGTAACTTGAGAAGATGCTGGTCTTGTTTGTCTGATGTTACTAATGCATTACGTGAAACCTTGCATGTTCTATAATGTGATACAGAAACAACGGAAGACCTACAAGGTTTTTAACACAATTTTGGGGGACTGTAGTCCAACATTGCAACAACTTCTATATATTCCATATGGTGTTAAGGAGGCTGTGTGGTCCAGTGGTTAAAGAAAAGGGCTTGTAACCAGGAGGTCCCCGGTTCAAATCCCACCTCAGCCACTGACTCATTGTGTGACCCTGAGCAAGTCACTTAACCTCCTTGTGCTCCGTCTTTCGGGTGAGACGTAGTTGTAAGTGACTCTGCAGCTGATGCATAGTTCACACACCCTAGTCTCTGTAAGTCGCCTTGGATAAAGGCATCTGCTAAATAAAATCTGCTAACTGCAAAGACTACAGCTCCCTGAATGCTGCTGGAGAAACCACAAGCATAATGCATTGTGGGTTCTGAAGTCCAATTCAAATTCTTTCTGCTTTGGCTTCGATAGCCATTATTCATATGAAAGACTACAAACCCAGTGCACTGAGCTAAGCCTTGTTTCAGATATTCAGTGACTGTGCAGAAATAATTTCACCTTTTTTTTTTAACAACTTTAGGTTGCAAAAAGGAGCTTGAATCTTTGAGGAGACACACACACACACACACACACACACACACACACACACACACACACACACACACACACACACACACACACACACAGTTTGATATAAATCTGTAATAAATAAATAAATATGATTGACGAGAAATAGTTCACAACAGAAGTTATGGGTTTAAAATGTTTTTATTGGAAAGTCCAGCACACAGCAAACAGACAAACAGCAAACATACATGAAAGCCTGATTACCTTTTAAAATCATCTAACACTAAATAAATACTTGGACACTGAAGTAAAAAATTAAAATACTGCATCTTCACATAAGAAAACAACTGACCAATAGCTAAATAAATACATCAATTGCAGCCTACACATGCCATATTTCTTATCTTAATTATTATATAAATAATAACACAAAAACTGTATTTAAATATCTATTACTCTATTAAACAGCTATAACTGTGTTATAACATGTGCTGAATGCTAATAACAAGAAATAACAGTTTATTGCAATTACATCTTAGTGATGCATTACTAAGGTAAAGCTTCATACCTGCAATTAATAACTGTCTAGTATTGTTTAGCACATATTTAATAAAACATTTATAGACACATATTCCATTGTTTATAACGCATCGATGACTAAAAAAAGTCACTTTAGAAAAGAGGTCATTATAAAATCCTAAAAATGATTACCATTGTATCCCATACGAAATACTGAGTACATAAGTTATTTTTTTGTAAAACAGAACCAGAAACAAACACTCCAGTTTACAGCACACAAAAACCCTGAAGAAAACACAAAGCAGAGAATATAGAACACATTCTAGTTCTATTAGAACCATACATACTGAATTAAAAAATAACTACACCTGATGCTTTTTGCATAAGCAACATTTCAATGAAAGAAATGTTTTAGTTTCAAGTAGTGTTGAACAGTGTCAAATAAGTAGGACATCGGTTTTTTTAATATTGACAGCCTGGAGCAAAAACCAAACATTATCTAACCATGTAGTATATGGAGAAGCCATTGTTTTACAGCAGCTTCTGTTATTCTCTACATTTTTAACTAAAGGGCACTTTTTGATTTAGCCATTCAATAGAGGCTCCTGAAGATGCTACATCAATTCATATCCCCGGTACGGTCAAGAGAGAGCTGAGGTAGACCCTTAGTGATGTCTCTTTGCCGTCAAATACTCTTCAATATAGTTAAAGAAAAGGCCAAGCTCCCCCATTGCTTTATACACCCCTTTCTCCTGCATCTGTAAAGAAGAAACAAACATTAATTATCTGCATATTAACACCGCAGTTCATACAGTACAGCTTTCCAGTTCTTAACTTGGTATCAAAATCTAGTTTAAAAAAGCATTGTATTTTTCAGGGAATTGGTGCAATTGGGAATTACAGGGTACTGGGTACTAAAAACATCAAACATCAAATAGTCAGCGACTTACATTTCCAAACTGGTTCTTTAAATCCTGCAAACTGAAGCCTTTCTTGTTGCACGAAAAGAATCTTCTCTGAAAAAAGAAGAAAAACACAGGTTTAGATTCAAGTAAGAAGCGTGCAGAGCATGGCCTGGAAGGCTAGGATATCACAGCTTCCTCTGGGCTGTCCAGCAAGCCAAGCAGTGACAGAGATGACAGCGAAGAAAAAAATTCTTCCAAAATCCCAACTTTACAATGGTCTGGGTTATAAATAACTGCAAACAATATATTTCTGTTGGTTGAGCAATCCTGTCTGGAGCACTGCTCTCGTGGGTAGACTACAGTACAAGGGCGCAATTGGAAATTCAAAAACCTGCCACAGGAACCGCTGTAAGGGAGAACCACCAGCACCAGTGACTCACGTTTGTGGTAATAGCTGAAGGAGTTGACCAACACTATTACAAAACACCAACCACACACAAATGGATAGAATACGAGTGGAATGTGTCAGGGCAAAAATTAGCATAACCATTTTGCCGACACAATATTACTGCAAACCTGGGCTTAGTATAACAAATATTAATATCCAAAATGAGGCATACATTAAATAATCAAGTCGCGACAGCTTGATACCTCTCTACGTACTAATGCTGGCTGTGTGTAAATATTGCTGCTTGATTTCATATTTAATATCTGTTTAATATGATCTAAATTGGCATAACTGACTCGTAATTAATATGCATTTGAACGTGCATATTTCAGAGCTATTAAAACTTAATTATGGATAATACCACAAATCATTAAGTATTACTAACGTGCAATCATTAAACACAAGCATGCATCCTTTATATTCTACTCATCTGTACCTGAACTAACTCTGCTACACTGTAGTAAACATTATTGTCACATTATTGCATGCAGTAATTATAACATGCTATGATAGGGGGAATGGCATTATTGCATGCACTAATTATAACATGCTATGATAGGGGGCATGGCATTATTGCATGCACTAATTATAACATGCTATGATAGGGGGAATGGCATTATTGACACTGACAGCAATACATGGATTTCAATTACTTGGTTATCCTGCCAATCAAACACCGGTAGTGCGTATTAGAAGCGGGGACTACGTTGTTGCTACAGTACATGCTAGGTGTCTTTCCTGACAAACAAAACCACACAGTTTAAAAAGAACACGCACAGAAACGTATCAGGACCCGCAACGCACATTTACATTATATCCCAAAACTTTTGAAATTTCATCTTACAGTATATACAAAAAAAAAAAAACACATTTGAAAATATTAAGTCATTTAGTAGAGCTACTCCTTAACCAGAGGGCTACGTCGACGTGAAATGCGTCAGTTGCAACCCGTGAGGGGAACTTTTTAAACTGCTTGACGAACGATGAACAGCACTGTCTGCAGCATGCGTTTCGCTGAATCACGAAATGAATCATATTGTTTTGGAACATGAGCGAGGGATAGCTAACCAAATACTCTCTAGCGCGTGTGCACATTACACAACGTTATTGTTTACTGCAGTACGTCGTGTTATTAATTCTGTTCCACCACTGCCATTATATATGTACGGGATATTTAGCTAACGAACCAGGTAAGGACCAGACTCCATTAAATACAGCTGTTTATAAGTAATTGATGTTGTTTGTGTTCGAAAGAACTTTTCAGTTAACTTGCACTGCTACCACTTCATAGTCTACAGAAGAAAAAAAAAAACGTTTCCTAAATTGTAGTGCCCAGTTTCAAAAGGAATTCTTTTGAAAACCGTTCTTAGTCGAATTTAATTTGAAATTAAACAAAAACAGATGCTTACACAGCGTTTTAGGGTGTGCTTGAGATCATGTAGTATTCCTCCAATCATGTCGACTGCATGGTTGATGTCCACAGAGTCATTATGACCCAGATTGACAGCTGGAGGGATAACATCCTTCAAGTAAAAATGCAGCATCTGATTCATCAAATGACAACCGAAGGGACTCTGCAATGTAGGAGACAGACACTGCTGTTAAAAAATGCACCAAGCTAGGCAATGCTAATGCTAATAATAATAATAATAATAATAATAATAATAATAATAATAATAATAATAATAATAACAACACAACCAAACAAAAAAAGTTAAAAACTACAATTTAATACTAAAAAAAATAAAAAGGCTGATATCATTTCTGATGTTTTGTGAAATAATATAGTCTGCTGGACCAAATTTTAAAAAAAAAAGTTTGTTTTTCTTTTTTTGTCGGCTAGACTAGCCTGTTTCTTCTGGCTGCGCTGTACTGCTTTAGAATCAATCGCCGATACCGTAAGTTTTTCTAGCAAGTACCATCGGTAGAGTTAGTGGAACTCTTAAGAAGTTCAGCGTATTCATCTCAGGTGAGTGAAAAAGAACGCACAGTACAGCCCCCTATAGGCTGCACGTGGAAATGATTTTATAGGGACAGGATATAAACATCATATATATATAGTTATATTTGTATACACACACATATATTATTTGAAGTTACACTTACTTGTAAACCGTCGAGCAAATTCTCATCTAGTAGAGCAGTTTCAATGAGATCATCTTTGGCTTCCTAAATACATAGATACACAACATTTATATAAAGTCAGTTTCATTTGGTGGTCAAAACCTCCACAGTGTATTCATTTGCAAAATGTCATTATTATTATTATTATTATTATTATTATTATTATTATTATTATTATTATTATTATTATATAATAAACACATGCTGCAATAGTATTCTAGCAAGCACATTTTAAACTGGCATAGTCTGCAATAAGATATATATGTATGAATTGAATGGATTGTATGAATCCACCAGTATTCCCTCCTCAACATGAATAATTTAATCCAATAACACGTTGCAATGTGCTTGGCAAAATCACATTTAAAACCCTGACAAATGTTGCATGAAAACAAATGCATGTGTTCTACTTACATAATAATCTCTAATGTTCTTGAAAGCCCCCCTCAGCTCCCTCAGCTTTGCAGGAAATCTCTCAATATATTGACAGCATTCATCCTGGCAAGGCTTCTTTCTGCAATGAACAAAGTCACTCAGTAGCAGCAGCACGACTGAGACAGACCACAAGCAGATTCTGTAACAAACCATCTTCAGTCCTTTGCTAAGTAGCTTTCTTAACTCTGCAAACGGATCGCTTTGGAGAGCAGGTTCATACAAACACCCCATACCTTCAGCTTCCTTTTATATTGTCAGACCCAACTTCCAAAATATCTAAATTTCCGATCCTGTTTCCTGTGTTGGTTAATATTGAGAAAAAGTGCTTACTAATTTCTTTTTCTAAATGTCAAGTCCTTCCTGGCACTCGGTTTCCCCTGTCCCCAATGTCGATGTCATCATCAGCTGTGAAGCACACAGTTTATCTTACCAGCGCGGCGGTTCTGTGGTTTGAAATGCAAAGAGTGTATAAGGGGAAAGTTCTTGTAAAACTATTTGAATATATGCATAGCTTTTTTATTATTGATACACCTGCCCCTCCCTATTGCAATGTATACAGTTTGTACATGACATGCTGTATTTTCCAAGATGTGCTTTATTTAGATTTATTGTAACTTGCATAATTCTTCACATAAAGGTGTGTGTCTATATATATATATATATATATATATATATATATATATATATATATATATATATATATATACAGTACTATGCAAAAGTTTTAGGCAGGTGTGAAAAAATGCTGTAAAGTAAGAATGCTTTCAAAAATAGACATGTTAATAGTTTATATTTATCAATTAACAAAATGCAAAGTGAGTGAACAGAAGAAAAATCTACATCAAATCAATATTTGGCGTGACTACCCTTTGCCTTCAAAACAGCATCAATTCTTCTAGGTACACTTGCACACAGTTTTTGAAGGAACTCGGCAGGTAGGTTGGCCCAAACATCTTGGAGAACTAACCACAGTTCTTCTGTGGATTTAGGCAGCCTCAGTTGCTTCTCTCTCTTCATGTAATCCCAGACAGACTTGATGATGTTGAGATCAGGGCTCTGTGGGGCCATACCATCACTTCCAGGACTCCTTGTTCTTCTTTACGCTGAAGATAGTTCTTAATGACTTTCGCTGTATGTTTGGGGTCATTGTCATGCTGCAGAATAAATTTGGGGCCAATCAGATGCCTCCCTGATGGTATTGCATGATGGATAAGTATCTGCCTGTACTTCTCAGCATTGAGGAGACCATTAATTCTGACCAAATCCCCAACTCCATTTGCAGAAATGCAGCCCCAAACTTGCAGGGAACCTCCACCATGCTTCACTGTTGCCTGCAGACACTCATTCGTACGCTCTCCAGCCCTTCTCGAACAAACTGCCTTCTGCTACAGCCAAATATTTCAAATTTTGACTCATCAGTCCAGAGCACCTGCTGCCATTTTTCTGCACCCCAGTTCCTGTGTTTTTGTGCATAGTTGAGTCGCTTGGCCTTGTTTCCACGTCGGAGGTATGGCTTTTTGGCCACTTCTGACCAGACTTCTCGGACAGTAGATGGGTGTACCAGGGTCCCACTGTTTTCTGCCAATTCTGAGCTGATGGCACTGCTGGACATCTTCCGATTGCGAAGGGAAGTAAGCATGATGTGTCTTTCATCTGCTGCAGTAAGTTTCCTTGGCCGACCACTGCGTCTACGGTCCTCAACGTTGCCCGTTTCTTTGTGCTTCTTCAAAAGAGCTTGGACAGCACATCTGGAAACCCCTGTCTGCCTTGAAATTTCTGCCTGGGAGAGACGTTGCTGATGCAATATAACTACCTTGTGTCTTGTTGCTGTGCTCAGTCTTGCCATGATGTATGACTTTTGACAGTAAACTGTCTTCAGCAACCTCACCTTGTTAGCTGAGTTTGGCTGTTCCTCACCCAGTATTATTCCTCCTACACAGCTGTTTCTGTTTCAGTTAATGATTGTGTTTCAACCTACATATTGAATTGATGATCATTAGCACCTGTTTGGTATAATTGTTTAATCATACACCTGACTATATGCCTACAAAATCCCTGACTTTGTGCAAGTGTACCTAGAAGAATTGATGCTGTTTTGAAGGCAAAGGGTGGTCACACCAAATATGGATTTGATTTAGATTTTTCTTCTGTTCACTCACTTTGCATTTAGTTAATTGATAAATATAATCTATTAACATGTCTATTTTGAAAGCATTCTTACTTTACAGCATTATTTCACACCTGCCTAAAACTTTTGCATAGTACTGTATATATATACTGTATATATATATATATATATATATATATATATATATATATATATATATATATATATATATATATATATACACACACATTATGCACACATATGTGAAGAATTCTGCATAAGAAGTTTACTACACTGTGTTTAAATTCCTTTCTACACAGCTGAAGAAGGGTGTTTGTCTGAAAGGTCCTGAAATAGATGATTATATATATATAAGAAAGGCCATTGATTAATTGATTTCTACGGAGTGAGTTGAATTCAGATCTGCCACTATTTAAATAACTGAAATAAACCCTTCAAAGAGTAATACTCCTCAAGCATCACATTATTTTGAACTTGTACCCCTCTAACTCTAAAATACATTTGTGAGCATGTGTGAAAAAAATACAAAATAAAAAAAAATCAGTCGGACTTACTGGCACAGATGGGTTAAATGGATGCGCATACAAAATCTTGATACCACTTTCTTGGCCAACGCCTTAACAACTGTGCAACTAAATAATAATCACATATTAGTTATTAATTGATATGCAATCATGTAAAAAAAAAATATTCATATGCGGTTTATGAGAGATTACTTTACTTTTGTCTAAATTGGGGACATGTTTTACTATAGTGTATTCCAGTGCGATTGGTTTTATTCAAATTTTTCTTCCCTGGAGGGGGAGGGGGGCTCCAAAATAATTTGCACTAATAGGATATTCGAGTTTAATTTGTATTATAAGTAATTAACAATAAGCGACTGCTAAATTTGGCCAGGGCCATGTAAAAAATTCCTCGTATCAGGAACGATAATTGACTGTAGTTCATTCCAGTATTGAACACACTGAGAAAGTGTCTCTGCACAGTGTCTCTGCCCTATGTTCTTGGCCAGTGGCCAGATTGTTTGCACATTCTGTCCCAGTAGCGTACTGTAATTCCTTCCTGGGTTTTCCAGTGTATCTTAAGTTCAGTTGTGTACGAATCAATCAATCTAGCTGCCAGACTTGTCAAATCTATGCCAGCCGTTTAATCTGTTTTAATCTGATTATCTGTATAACTGCATTTCATCAGTACAGTGTTCTGGGGTAATGTTGCTTCAGTATGTAGGGAGAACTGAAATGATATCTATGATATGCAAGGGCAATCTGGATAGGAGTAAAAACAAAAGAGTTTCGATATGAGTTACAAGGAAGAAAAACAGAGAGAAGGAGAGAGAGCAAAGTGAGATAGGACAAGATTTTCAGAGATATAGTTTGCACAGACAAGATGAATAGTGTGATGTGTTCAATGTAAACCTTGCTGTCCTGTCATTTTTACACTAGATTCATCCTTCGAGTCCTTTGATTGGGCGTTGCGCGTGCACATTTTGTTCAAACACATGTGCAATGAGACGTCAAAGTAGAGAGGTTACTGGACGTCCTCTGCTTTTGACCAACTCTGAGGACCCATCTCTGAGGACACTGTTTTTAGTCCCCATGCTTTAAACGGCTGCTGTAAAACCGAGACCTGTAAGTACTCGACACGTTTGCAATGAAAAACAGGAGGATGGACTTGGATCTAAACATCAGGTAAGGTAGGTTGTTCTTTCTGTTGTTTCATGTGTATGTTTAATAAATGCATAGTAGTGTTTCAAAATGTGATTGTGAGGTGAAACATCATGGTTCATAACAGGGCTTTCAAGTTCATTGCAAGTTTACTAACAGAAACATTTTTATAAATCTGCAGAAATCTCCATCTCTCCCCACAAACAAAATCCTGTTCACACCACTGCTGTATCCTGTATATTTTGCAATGCTTCCTGTGCCAGTCCCCTTCTATCTGAGTTAGGAACACTTCATGTACAATACTTAGCATTCAAGCTGATTCTAGCAAGCCGGAATTTCCAAGAAAACTGATTCTTTGTTCCTCCCACTGGACTGGATGAAGCATCTTCTCAGCCCTGTACTGGAAGCCCACACCATAGAACCTGCAACTGTAGGACAAACAAAATCTGCAGCATGTTCCATTACCTTATTGAAAAGCATTCCTTGAACTTTCTGTGAGTCAGCCACAAGAGATTTCAGCTCATGCAGCTTTTCAGGAAGCCTTTGCTGTTTTTGGCTGTATTGCAATGCTCCTGTATTGAACCATGTGCAAACTTGTTTTGCACATGTGGGGAAAAAAAAGTATTTTAGTTTAGATCGCTGTTGATTTTTTGCAGCTTAAAACAAATACTTGAATTCTTGGTGCAATCAGTACCCTGCTAACCTGAGAGAGATGGGCGACTAAAAGATAAAACGAATGCATTGCAAATCGAAATCAAAGCATTTTTATTTCAAATGAAAGAGTGGCAGGGATCTCATCAGATGCAATGCTAAAATGCTTTTTCACAGTGTGGGATACCACCGCAGCAACCACAAGGAGTCTGAGCCGAAAAAAAAAAGCTAATACACACATGAAAACAGTGCTGTGAATTGACTGTGGTTCAGGATTGCCATATGAAATGGCACATCACCAAGGTACACAATGACAGGACTTCTCTAACACAGAGCCTGCTGCTTGCAGACTTGCTGCAGTGTCACAATAAAAACAGACTGTAAAATGCAGTAAATGCAGGAGCTGAATGAAGCTAGTCTTAAAGAAAATATTTTTCAGTGTTGGAATCGTGACCCACAGTTTAGTAAATGGAAGCCATTAAGCACTGCCAGATATATATATACAGCTCTGGAAAAAATTAAGAGACCACTGCAAAATTATCAGTTTCAATGGTTTTACTATTTATAGGTATGTGTTTGGGTAAAATGAACATTTTTGTTTTATTCTATAAACTACTGACAGCATTTCTCCCAAATTCCAAATAGAAATATTGTCATTTAGAGCATTTATTTGCAGAAAATGACAACTGGTCAAAATAACAAAAAGATGCAGTGTTGTCAGACCTCGAATAATGCAAAGAAAATAAGTTCATATTCATTTTTAAACAACACAATACTAATGTTTTAACTTAGGAAGAGTTCAGAAATCAATATTTGGTGGAATAACCCTGATTTTCAAGCACAGCTTTCATGCGTCTTGGCATGCTCTCCACCAGTCTTTCACACTGATGTTGGGTGACTTTATGCCACTCCTGGCGAAAAATTCAAGCAGCTTGGCTTTGTTTGATGGCTTGTGACCATCCATCTTCCTCTTGATCACATTCCAGAGGTTTTCAATGGGGTTCAGGTCTGGAGATTGGGCTGGCCATGACAGGGTCTTGATCTGGTGGTCCTCCATCCACACCTTGATTGACCTGGCTGTGTGGCATGGAGCATTGTCCTGCTAGAAAAACCAATCCTCAGAGTTGGGGAACATTGTCAGAGCAGGAGGAAGCAAGTTTTCTTCCAGGACAACCTTGTACTTGGCTTGATTCATGCCAAAGCTGCCCGATTCCAGCCTTGCTGAAGCACCCCCAGATCATCACCGATCCTCCACCACATTTCACAGTGGGTGCGAGACACTGTGGCTTGTAGGCCTCTCCAGGTCTCCGTCTAACCATTAGACGACCAGGTGTTGGGCAAAGCTGAAAATTGGACTCATCTGGGGGTGCTTCAGCAAGGCTGGAATCGGGCAGATTTGTCTTTGTGAAGGACGCATGAATCAAGCCAAGTGCAAGGTTGTCCTGGAAGAAAACTTGCTTCCTTCTGCTCTGACAATGTTCCCCAACTCTGAGGATTGGTTTTCCAGCAGGACAATGCTCCATGCCACACAGCCAGGTCAATCAAGGTGTGGATGGAGGACCACCAGATCAAGACCCTGTCATGGCCAGCCCAATCTCCAGACCTGAACCCCATTGAAAACCTCTGGAATGTGATCAAGAGGAAGATGGATGGTCACAAGCCATCAAACAAAGCCAAGCTGCTTGAATTTTTAGCCAGGAGTGGCATAAAGTCACCCAACATCAATGTGAAAGACTGGTGGAGAGCATGCCAAGACGCATGAAAGCTGTGCTTGAAAATCAGGGTTATTCCACCAAATATTGATTTCTGAACTCTTCCTAAGTTAAAACATTAGTATTGTGTTGTTTAAAAATGAATATGAACTTATTTTCTTTGCATTATTCGAGGTCTGACAACACTGCATCTTTTTTGTTATTTTGACCAGTTGTCATTTTCTGCAAATAAATGCTCTAAATGACAATATTTTTATTTGGAATTTGGGAGAAATGTTGTCAGTAGTTTATAGAATAAAACAAAAATGTTCATTTTACCCAAACACATACCTATAAATAGTAAAACCAGAGAAACTGATAATTTTGCAGTGGTCTCTTAATTTTTTCCAGAGCTGTATATCCAATTTCTCTGCTCGGAGGTGGCCCAGTGTTTGCTCTCTTTCACCACTGCCTGTGTAACCCCCTTTCCTATCCACTGCAATGCAATAGTGTAATATTGCACCGTGCAATTAGAAAGCTATTGTATAAATGGGGTGAAATGAGCTGTGATGCATTGCATCCCTTTGAATTTGAATTTGAAAACTGTCTTCCCCAGTTCTTGTTTCGTCCTATTATTAATAAAAATATAACGGATGGGTGCACAAAGGAAATGAAAGTAGCTCCTACATCACATCACCTAAATACATAAATTATTATAATCATACAGGAGTGTATTGGGAGGTGCTGGAAGCAACCACTGCAATGTAATGAATGACTCGTTAAATAGCTTTTCATTAGAAAAGGAGCTATTGGGGTTTACTATAAGCAGCATTCTTAGCTACAGTATTTTAGAGGGTTCACAAGGTCCTCAGCCACACCCTGTGCCACTTATCTTCATCTGTGCGGATCTGTGTGGAAACTGCGTGGTTAATTAGGCGCAAGCAGCAATCCGTGTTTTTGATGACAAAGCATAGATACCCGTGATGCTAGCAGAGTGTTTTTCGCATGCTGTCTTGCAGAAAGGTGCTGTGGCAAATTTTACAATAATGAAGTGATGCGCAAGTGATTGCTTACTGGAAATCATTAGCATTGTAAAAATACTACATAGTAAAATGCTTGGAGCTGATGTGATAGAACATGTCAGTCAAGCATTGCTTACATGTGGCTAGTGAACTGTGAGCACAGAAACTGTCACGGCAGCATTTTGTGGGTTAAAATCTGAAGGCTATGAAAAGCATTGTGGTTTTGAATTGGAAAACCAAAGGGCTGCCCTAATAGGTTTTGACACGACCAGACATATGCATTGTAGATCTGCAATACCCTCATGACACCAGCAGAGGGTGGTTAAAACTTGATAAATTGCACTTGATCAGTTGAAACAAACTGTATTGTCTTCCTTATTTTTCACAAACCAATGTAATACCGACACACTCCAAATACTACTAGTACTAATACTAGTAATGTGAATGATTTGTCCCCATGTCCTCCACATAAACAAAATCACTAATACAAATAATGCAAAACCCATAACCACTGCATTTTACAATTCTTTTATTGTTTCATTTCATTTTGGGGGACACAAGGATGTATGAATCATGTGTCTGCCTGTATTTCTGTAACTGGTAAATACTTCAGAAATGTAAGCATATGACCAACTGGTATGACTACTTTTTACTATTGGGACAACCAAAACCATTTCTCTCATGATTTTCTTCTCGATGACATATTACTGTTCTCAAGTGAGTTATACCAGTAAAAAGAAGTCTGATTGTGCGATATTCTTCCTGGCAAGTGTTCTTTCGCTTCTTGCAGTGAGTTATTCAGAGTTCTTAGAGAGAATGACCCATAAGGCTGAAGTTTCACTGCAAACCAAACTTTCAGCTGACTGCATTCTCAGTGATATCGACTGATCACTGCTGTGGCAATGAAATCTCTCTGTTCCTTTGTGATCAGTCAAGGAGGATATGAAACAGGCCAGACTGACTGCCCAGGAAACTGAAGCCCTTTTTATTTTATCCACTGGAAAAGGAATTGCGTTTTCCCTTGTCAGATCTCTGGGGACGAGGGAGCAATCCAGTCTTCATACCCATCCAGTTCAGACATTTTTATTACTTTTTGTATATAATACATACAATATTTTACATCCAACTGATATAATTTATATGAGAGTATTTTGGATACAGTATATTTACTGACAGTTAACAAGAGCCTATAAGGTGGGAGTTGGGAGGTCAGGGGAGTACTGTATCAGCGAATCAGGAGTGTGTATTGGTGCGGGACAAGAAGAGGAGAGAGGACAGTAGTTGAGTGTGATGCACTTGTTTTTCTTAACGAAAAATATTCCCTCTATCGGTTTGATTTCTGTTAAAACTAAAATATATCCTACTCGTTATTATTATTTTTTTCTCACTGTAATTTACTTGCTTGTTTGTAATTTCTCTGTAAGAGAAACCAAAACTAAATCTTCTCATAGATAGTAAGATTTAATATTTGTACAGGACTGAGTAAAATTCCAATTGAATAAAAAACAAAACAACTAAACCCCCTACAAGAAGATATCTTCAGCCAGCTTTGGGATAGTGCTTAGAGTGACCGCAAAGCTCTAAGTTCCTCTGAATTTAAGTTTTCACCATCCAAGCTGAGGACGAGGTAAACAGACAGCCCTTGTTTTATCCTCCTCTGTGTTGGCACTGAACATTAAGGACTGCTGTGCTGTAAGTAGTTCATCTTGGGTTGTCTCTTGGGACTGTAGTATAAAATAAAATTTGCTTACTAAGGTGTGTGTACATTAGTTTGTATTACATGCTGGATTGAGGCTCCCCTTTATTTATATTCAAAAAAAATCTATGCAAATAATTAATTTCTCGCTTTTCAGAGTGACGGCATTGATGTTGCGAGACAGATGGAAAAACACCATCACTATTCGCTGTGAATGCTAACGACAGTTTTAAAACCTCTTGTTTATACATCATTACTACAGTTTACAGCTGGCTGTTTCATGCTTACTTGAGAGTTGATAAAATTAACAGAGCATTACTTAAATTAAATGAACTCTCAAGAGATGCTTGTGGAGTATGAAAAATATCCTGGTATTACCCCTGATGTTCTTACCACAACAGATTAGGAGGGTACTTTAAATCATGCTGTTGAGAAAATGTTGAAATACAAGTTTCTGTTTCAACATTACATGGTCCACGCCTGTACTATCATTGCTAACTCACTGAAACTACAAGTGCGTTGATATGACATTGCTACACTTTCAAGGAATTGGAATGGGACTAAATTAGAGTCAGCAGTTCATTATTTGACCTCCTTCATTGATCTGTGTTCAATCACCGTCAGCAGGAATGAACTAGTGGAAATCAATACTTATAAAAAAGTGCCTTTCTGGCAGGAAATCATAATATATATATATATATATATATATATATATATATATATATATATATATATATATATATATATACAGTACTGTGCAAAAGTTTTAGGCAGGTGTGAAAAAATGCTGTAAAGTAAGAATGCTTTCAAAATAGACATGTTAATAGATTATATTTATCAATTAACTAAATGCAAAGTGAGTGAACAGAAGAAAAATCTAAATCAAATCCATATTTGGTGTGACCACCCTTTGCCTTCAAAACAGCATCAATTCTTCTAGGTACACTTGCACAAAGTCAGGATTTTGTAGGCATATAGTCAGGTGTATGATTAAACAATTATACCAAACAGGTGCTAATGATCATCAATTCAATATGTAGGTTGAAACACAATCATTAACTGAAACAGAAACAGCTGTGTAGGAGGAATAAAACTGGGTGAGGAACAGCCAAACTCAGCTAACAAGGTGAGGTTGCTGAAGACAGTTTACTGTCAAAAGTCATACACCATGGCAAGACTGAGCACAGCAACAAGACACAAGGTAGTTATACTGCATCAGCAAGGTCTCTCCCAGGCAGAAATTTCAAGGCAGACAGGGGTTTCCAGATGTGCTGTCCAAGCTCTTTGAAGAAGCACAAAGAAACGGGCAACGTTGAGGACCGTGAGACGCAGTGGTCGGCCAAGGAAACTTACTGCAGCAGATGAAAGACACATCATGCTTACTTCCCTTCGCAATCGGAAGATGTCCAGCAGTGCCATCAGCTCAGAACTGGCAGAAAACAGTGGGACCCTGGTACACCCATCTACTGTCCGGAGAAGTCTGGTCAGAAGTGGCCTTCATGGAAGACTTAGGCCAAAAAGCCATACCTCCGACGTGGAAACAAGACCAAGCGACTCAACTATGCGAAAACACAGGAACAGGGTGCAGAAAATGGCAGCAGGTGCTCTGGACTGAGGAGTCAAAATTTGAAATATTTGGCTGTAGCAGAAGGCAGTTTGTTCACCGAAGGGCTGGAGAGCGTACAGAATGAGTGTCTGCAGGCAACAGTGAAGCATTGTGGAGGTTCCTTGCAAGTTTGGGGCTGCATTTCTGCAAATGGAGTTGGGGATTTGGTCAGAATTAATGGTCTCCTCAATGCTGAGAAGTACAGGCAGATACTTATCCATCATGCAATACCATCAGGGAGGCATCTGATTGGCCCCAAATTTATTCTGCAGCATGACAACGACCCCAAACATACAGCGAAAGTCATTAAGAACTATCTTCAGCGTAAAGAAGAACAAGGAGTCCTGGAAGTGATGGTATGGCCCCACAGAGCCCTGATCTCAACATCATCGAGTCTGTCTGGGATTACATGAAGAGAGAGAAGCAACTGAGGCTGCCTAAATCCACAGAAGAACTGTGGTTAGTTCTCCAAGATGTTTGGGCCAACCTACCTGCCGAAGTTCCTTCAAAAACTGTGTGCAAGTGTACCTAGAAGAATTGATGCTTGATGCTGTTTTGAAGGCAAAGGGTGGTCACACCAAATATGGATTTGATTTAGATTTTTCTTCTGTTCACTCACTTTGCATTTAGTTAATTGATAAATATAATCTGTTAACATGTCTATTTTTGAAAGCATTCTTACTTTACAGCATTTTTCACACCTGCCTAAAACTTTTGCACAGTACTGTATATATATATATATGCGCACTCTCCAGCATCTCTCTTGATCCAAGCAAGCATACTAAAAAAGGTGTTATTTCAGAGACATAAAACACGTTTGAAAACTGTAAGCAGTCGTTGACACATGAAGCCAAGGTACTGTATAGTTGTTTTCCCCTAGAGTCAGCATGAGAGGAGGATGTTACATTTCCTTCGCAGGGGAAATGTGAATCGCAGAATACCTCAACTCTGCACGGATTACATTGTTAGAAGCTTGCTGAAGTGCAGCCAGAACAGGGCAACAGATACTGTCCTTATATCTACAGTAGAGGCCTCAATCCTCCCTGTTCACTAATGTCACATGTTTCTACCTGTGTTGCCAATTACTACAAGGTGTCCCATAAGTCAGGCTATTGATAATGTCAACGATTATGCCAGTTAGGCAATGAACATTTCCCCCTTCTCTGTTTGTTGGTGTTGCTTCTTTGTGAACTGTTACATTAGCTAACTGAGATTCAGGACAGTGAAACTATAAATGCAATTACCTGCTGCCATGAACCTGATAAAGTACCCTATTGGTTTGGAAATTGGGTTGTCAGCTTAAGCCTGATCAATCGCTTCAGTGGGATAGAGAATCCTGCCACGTCACAAAAGCAGTAGAAGTCAAGTACCGGTCAGAGCTGCCCTGGATGGCCAGGTGGTGAACAGACACAACTGCTTGAATCAATTTAGCAACAGAATAGGATCTCTGATCTTTAAGAGACAGTAGTCTACAGGAGACAGTCTTCTACCTGTAGTTATTAGAACAGGAACAAAAACACAAGACAGGTTCAACAAAAAATTGGGTAACTTTGGAAATTCAGCTATCAGCATGCATGTCCTTATGATGGTGATTCAGTACCAGAAATTGATTATTCAGAGTCTAATGACCTTTTCTAGGGATGCAACATTAGCAGTTTTGCAATGTGTGTCAAAGCCGCTACATTCAAAAAATGACTATTTACTCATCTGCTGCTAAAAAAACGTGAAGCGGCTTTAGAAACCTCGCTCATTCAACCAGGCCGTGCATTTTCACTGCAGGGCTCCAAACAGCTCAGAGTATTAGTTTTGCTTTCTGCTTGAAGTGCAGCGTTTTAGAAGAAGTCACCTGCATGGACTGTAACATTCACCACATTACACTTTACCGCAGTATCATTTTCACACCTTTTTTTTTTTTTTTGACTTTTCACACGAGAGGCCAGCAAACATCAATGCCTGAGAAACACGCTATTCTGCTCTTCAGCCCAAATGGAGACTATCCTCACATGGCCCATTTGCCCATGCTCTTCTGGAACGTTTGTCCTGTGTTACAATGCACACACCCAATCTCGCTATTAGAAATTGGGGGAATATACGTTGTTTGAAATGAACAGTTTATCAGATTATACCCAAATAGAGGGATGCGATCAGAGCATAAGGGCCCACTTTTTGTATCCAAATAAATCTTCCATTTCAAAATGTGCACTAAATACAGAAAACATATATTCACCATGCATATAAAAAAAAAACTGATTATCATGTAGCTCACACACTCTTCATCCCCTACACGTCTGTATATTACAAACACACGTGCTTTGATACATGGATAAATTAGGATGTTGTCTGTGAGGCACTGCGCTCGTATATTGAGATGTGTAGCAGGTGTAAGGTTGTGTGTGTGGAAATTGTTAGATTTTCGCAGTGAGTATATATTTTATTTCTTAACAGACACCCTTATCCAGGGCGACTTGCAATTGTTACAAGATATCACATTATTTTTACATACAATTACCCATTTATACAGTTGGGTTTTTATTGGAGCAATCTAGGTAAAGTACCTTGCTCAAGGGTACAGCAGCAGTGTCCCTCACCTGGGATTGAACCCACAACCCTCCAGTCAAGAGTCCAGAGTCCTAACCACTACGCCACACAAAGCTTACAACAGCAGCTTCTAATCTCTTGCCCTGAGTTACGTACAGTATTAGCTGTAGCGAAACCTTAAAAGTCAGATTTTGTATATTGTGGCATTATTTTCATGATACACAAGATAACCAAACCTAGAGTTGACATCGCAGGTGTCAAGCGAAGTGCCAAATGAAAAGTTCCTGTAAACACACCTCATCAAAAGAAAGGCTTTGCTGTGGTTGTTTGGTATAGTTGATGGTATCAGATTCTTATAAGAATGTCCCGCTGATATCCTGTAGTGGGCAGTAACTTCTAGGTTCAAAGGCTTCCTGTTTCACTGTTGTTTATCTCTTGTTTACAGTATGGTAATTTAGAAGAAACAGTTGAAAGAATATTGACATGCTAGTAATTTGAAAAAAAAATGACAATGGCCTTGAATTTACGGTACTATATGTTACGGTAAAAGTTCAATCTGATACATCTTTTACCGGTAACTGTCAACATTTACCAAGTAAGATGAGAATGCCCAGAACTATGAATACATATTGTGCTTTCAGAACATTTACCGGTGAATCTTATGATTTACCGAAGCTTATTGGTAAATGCAGGTATATCATCCAATGGATTATTTATTCCTGCGTATAAATGATCAATTAACAAAATAATCATTCATGTCGAAGAATATATGGTAACTACGTAAATGTGTGATGGCGATTACAAAGACACTTGGTCATTAGCCAAAGGCACTTGGTTATTCTTAAGATTTACCGGGAAATGTCCGAAGTGAAGCGTTATCATACATTTACTATGTCATACTTTCTTCATATACATTGTACTTCTTAAATAAACCCAAAACGGCACTTTATTAATTGCTGTGTTAATTTCTCTCACGAGCCATCCACATTCGTGCTCATGGCGTATCCTTTACATAGAAAATATACAAACACACCTTGGATTTCTGTCCTTTGATTAAAAGCTTACGACTTTATTGCATAGTTACCATACGTATATATTTTTTAAAGAAAACGTCAATACAAGATTTTGACAAGCTTGATAGATTTAACGCCATAGCTATAGGTAGCCAGCGCTATATTTTATGATTGAATAGCCTCGCTGAGGTGCACCTATATGAGGGAACATCCATGCACTTTGTGGAGCTGCAGACGAGATGAGACTCATGACAATGCAGTGCTTTCCTGAGGCTTGTCATTCATGGAAGTTCCTTGGGCTGCTTTTTAGGAAATGAGAACGCCCCCTCCAAGGCCACGCCTTGCCATGACGCAGCTCTGTAATGGACAGTAGAAGTCTTTTTAAAAGCTCGCTTCAGGCCAGTTCTACCACCTATGTTTCCCCAATTTGTAAGCTGGAAGTTAGTTTTGCAAAATGTGTACGCAATCGTTCTCTTTGAAACATGGGATGATGCTTCAAAAACCCTGGATTAGCCAAAACGGGACAAAGTTATTAATAAGAGACATTAAACACCAGACCCGTTTTACCCTCCCTCCAAAAAAAACCAAAAAGTTTCTTTTTTTCGGTAAGTTAACTTTTTATTGTTTTTCAATATTAAATATTTAAAATATTTAAGTACATGATTTAATAGATTTGCACAAATGCATGTATTAAAAACACAAAAATAGTTTAAACATTATTATTATTATTATTATTATTATTATTATTATTATTATTATTATTATTATTATTATAAACATCTTAAACCGCAATCACATTTTATTATTGTTTAAAAAGATTGACACAACTTTGTAACTGCATATTAGCATTGTACTATGTGTAATTACACATGTATTTACTAAGTAACTACAATGTAAATACACAGTTATTAGAGACACTTCATGCAAAGTGTTACCAACATATTTTAACACTAAGAGCATTTTATATTTGTATTAGTCACTTTAGGTACAATCACTTTGTTTTCAGTAACATTTGCAAATTGTATAAAGTCCCTATATCAGGAGGAAGAAAACACATTGAAGGTAACGGTACCTTTGTAATGGGAAACATTAAAAAAACATCATGCAATGTGATTGAATGCACTAACAATGGGAATTTCAACAGACATGTACAGAGAGACAGTGGTGCATTGCTAAAGAGAGCGCTGCCTGCTCGCCTCTGGTACCTAGGGGGTTAATTCAACTTCATACCTTTATTATAGAGATTCTTGTTTAATTATCAGACCGCGCTCTGATTCAACCTTCTAGCAGTGAACATTTAATAAGGAGGGGTACACTGCCCTCTGCTGTTGACATGTTACAACAAACCAATTAAAGGAGTGCTCACCAAAGTTTTAAAACAAAAAATCTTACCTCTTATTTATTTATTTATTGCAATTATATAGTGTTTTTTATACAAAAGTATCGCAAAGCACTGTATATTACATTGCAGAAAAAAAGAACAAACCACAATACATTTGTATAGCATGTCACACATACAACTGCCACAGTCAGACCATTTAAATAACAGATTTAAATAACAGTATATACATAATAATACAAAAGCAGCAATTTTAAAATTACATTAAAACCCACCAAGATAAGAAAGCCGTTTTATAAACGTTTTTAGTCTTGACTTGAAAACTGTAACGGTCCCAGCTTCCCTGACAAACGAAGGCAGAGCATTCCATAATTTAGGAGCTCTACAAGAAAAAGCCCTACCTCCCGTGTTGCTTTTGTTGACACTAGGAATAACCAGCAGCCCCGCATCCTGTGATCTCAGAGTGTGGTTTGGAAGATACGGGGTCAGTAACTCCTGCAAATAACTAGGTGCTAATCCATTCAGGGCCTTGTAAGTTAACAGCAAAATCAATTCTATACTGCACAGGGAGCCAGTGTAAAGAGGCCAAAACAGGGGCAATATGTTCACTTTTCCTGGTTTTAGTCAGAATTCTAGCAGCAGTATCCATATTTTTGGACACCATAAAAAAGTGCATTACAATAATCAATTCTACATGAAACAAAGGCATGCATTAGTCTCTCGGCATCAGATATGGAAATAATTGGTCTAAGTTTGGCTATATCTCTCAAATGGTAAAAAGATACTTCAGTAACTTCCCTAATATGAGTCTCAAATGATAGATCAGGATCAAAGATGACCCCCAAACTCTTAATTTCTAGTTTAAGTTTTGATGAGATTGTAAGGGTCGAGCTCATGTAATCCCACATTTCCTTTTAGTTGCTTCTGTGATCCCACTAGCATAACCTAGAGGAAATTCCTGGCTTTAGGGACAAATATAGCTGGGTATCATCAGCGTAGCAATGGAAGTTTACTCCGTGTCTGTGGATAATATCACCCACCGGTAGCATATATAATGAAAACAGCAAGGGACCTGGATTGGAGCCCTGTGGAACACCACAGATAACATCCGATAATGCTGATTTTACCTCCCCAATAGAGACAAACTGAAACCTATCAGAAAGATAAGATTTGAACCAGGATTGGACAAGGCCAGACAGTCCCACTGTGCTTTCAAGACAATTCATTAGGATGGAATGGTCTGCAGTATCAAGAACAATTAATACTGATGGAAGCCGGAGTCAGAGCTTATCAGCAGATCGTTCACAACTCTGACAAGGGCCGTCTCAGTGCTATGTGCAGCATGAAAACCAGACTGAAACTTCTCAAATATACCATTCAAAATGTTTGTAATTGAATTGCAAGAACTCTCTAGAACCTTATCTAAGAATGGTAGGTTGGAGATTGGCCTATAGTTATTGAGGACTTTAGGGTCCAAAATGTGTTTCTTAAGCATAGGCTTTACCACAGCTACCTTAAGTGCTGAGGGAACTATACCGGAGGAAAGTGAACCATTTATCATTTTTAAAATGTGGGTATTAACAACACCAAGAACATATTTTAATAGTTTTGTAGGAATAGGATCAAGAGAACATGTAGTAGCTCTCATATGTTGAACTATCTCTGTCAGTTCCTGCAAGGTAATCAACATATATATATATATATATATATATATATATATATATATATATATATATATATATATATATATATATATATATATATAATTCCTCTAGAGGAAAATATACTTGAACTTTAACCCATTCGACTCCTGGAGACCATCACTTTCAATTCAAACACAAAATGTCTCGTTTTCAATCACTCAACAACACCCACAGTATCTTGTATCTCAGAGAGGAACGCCAAATTAAAACAAGGTAAAGGCAATCATCCAAATAAAGCTGAAGTACTGAACAGATAACGACATAGATCGTCTGTACAGAACTGAAACACTATGTTTAAAAAAACTGTACTGCTGAACCTCATCTTCTTTAATACTAGCATCACAAGGGTATCCATGTATTATAAAAAAATAATAGATGGGCCTCTTCAGTCAGTTCTATATATATACTGTATATTGTAACACAGCAGGGAGGGGTTAATCCTCCTGCATGAAATAAACATGTGCAAATGCACAGTGGGTTTTGTTTAATTATTTGTTAATTGTTTTATTATTTAATTATCCCCTGCACCTGGTGATCATTGTAAATCAGAGCCAGGTGCAGGGTATTTAGAGAGAGCAGCCAGTCTGTTCTGGGCTGCTGAGTTAGAGGGAGCAGAGAGCTGTGTGCGCTGCTACCAAACAGTCATATAAAGTAAGTACTGTGTGTACTGTGTTTCTGGTGTAACAACTGTGTGTTGCAATTGCCCGATGGTCAGTCAGGGACTGGACTAAGTTTAGTTAGTGCTCGTAAAGAGCTAGGTGTTTGTTTTGTGTTTTGTTTGTATTATTAAAAGTGCACGCAAGTGCTTTATTGTGCAGTTTCGGTGTCTGGGTCAGTATTTTTAGAAGGTGAAAGGGTCCCGAATTGTGGCAAGGCACCCCACTTTGTCATATATATATATATATATATATATATATATATATACACACACTTTAGTTTTTAATATGAACAATGCTATGTATGAAAAGATACATGTGTACTACACCTGAATCTGTATGTATCTCAGGCTAGTATTAACTTGATCTTCTTTCACAAAGTGTAGTGACTCAGCCCTGTTTGAATCTCTGCACTGAGGAAGTTACAGTGGTGATGTCATCAAGAGGACTTTTCTGCAGGTACACCCTTTACCAGTCAGCTAAGGATAAAAGAAATTAAGAAATACAAAAAACAGAGGGGAATTCACCTGCACCTGTTTTGCAATGTTAGGAAGTTAGGAAATAATGAATTAGAATAATGATATATATATATTTATATATATATATATATATATTTGTGACACACCGGGGTAAGTCTGCCACTTGCAGGACCGTTTCCACTGTCTTCTTTGGTGTAAGATAAAATCACAGGACCACAGAAATGAAATAAAACAGTATGGTGCCTGTATATTTATTTGTACCAAACAAAACTAAACAATATCTATCTCCGTTTGGAGATCTGACTTCACTCCCCCCCCCCTTATCTATCTTATCCACTGGGTAGCTAAGCTACTTACCAGTTTTAAGCCTGTTCCACTGTATTTCTTTCTGTCTTTTCCTTAACTTCTCCTTTCTCCACAAAGTCTAACCGCAACCACCGTAAGCCTCCCCCAGCTCGACCCTGAACAAAGGAGATAATTTCCTGTTATTGTCAACCAGTCCAGCCACTTACAAAACTAACACCTCTTAAACACCTGCAGCTGTGCTGGTTTACATTTCAATTAAACCCTATGTACTCCTGGCCCTTGTAGTTTCTTTGGTGGCTGCCATTTTTGTTGGCCCTCTTAACTACAACTCCCGCATTGTCTCTTGGGAGATGTAGTCTTTCCCTGCTCAATCCAGCACTTTCCAGTGCCCCGGTCCTGTATACCAAAATATGCTAGGACCCACATATTTACCATTCGTGACCAGCCCACGTCTATGGTCACAATATATATATATATATATATATATATATATATATATATATATATATATATATATATATATATATATGTCTGGTTATGTTGGTTTCCTTAAGAACATTCTTTAAAAAAATCGGATGAGCTCTGTGATTTATAAAAAATGAATACAATGTTATTATGCATAGTTACAATGTACTTAATGTATAAATCTTTTGTACAACATAACCCTAACCTTAACCCAGATAACCCTAACCCAAATGATAACCCTTTTCTTATACAATTGTGTACTTACATATATCATGCAAAAAGATTTAACCATTAAGTACATTGTAACTATGCATAATAACATTGTAATTATGTGTAAGCGCACATGTATTTACTAAGCAACTACTATGTAAATACACAGTAATTAGAGACCCTTTTTCTCAAAATAAATGCCCCAAAATCTCTTCTTAGGGTTCCCATATGACTCCATGTACACTAGGACAGTTTGGGACAGTTCAGGCTTTTCAACTCACACCCCGGTGCATTCTGGTACATTTGACCTGTCCCAGGTACCTTTCACAGCAGGACTACACTTACCAGAATGCATTGGGTGTGAGCTGAAAAGCCTGAACTGTTACTAACTGTCCCAGTGCACATGGAGTCATATGGGAACCCTAATGGTTGTCTGCTGTACATTTTCTAAATTGAAAAATAAAATGTCTTTGTAAATACATGGAACTGTATGACTAGTCTGAGTAAAGGCTTAGTGAAAGTGGCTTAGCAATTGGTATTCTGTAATGCAATCTATGTGATGCAGTGAAATGCAATACAATGTTATACTATGATTGATGTATTCCTTGTTTGGCGTCCTTCTTTCTTTCCTTCCTTTGTTCTTCCTTCCTGAATGTTTTTTTTTTTTAAATTAATTTTAGGATGACATCTTCCTGATTCTGAGAATGCATCCTAATCTTGAAACTGAAAGTATTGCTTTTCAAGTGTCATTTTCATATCCTCAATTGCGATCATGCCTATGTATGCAAAGCAGGGAGAAAACAGAAGACAGTATCGGTACCTATGTAATGGGAAACATTAAAAAAAAAACATATCATGCAATGTGATTGAATGCACTAACAATGGGAATTTCAACAGTACAGAGAGACAGTGGTGCATTGCTAAAGAGAGCTGCCTGCTCGCCTCTGGTACCTAGGGGTTAATTCAACTTCATACCTTTATTCTAGAGATTCTTGTTTAATTATCAGACTGCACTCTGATTCAACCTTCTAGCAGTGAACACTTAATAAGGAGGGGTACACTGCCCTCTGCTGTTGACATGTTACAATAAACATATGTACTTAGTCCTGAATCTGTATGTATCTCAGGCTAGTATTAAGATAACCTGATCTTCTTTCACAACGTGTAGTGACTCAGCCCCTGTTTGAATCTCTGCACTGAGGAAGATACAGTGGTGATGTCATCAAGAGGACTTTTCTGCAGGTACACCCTTTACCAGTCAGCTAAGGATACAAGAAATTAAGAAATACAAAAAGCAGAGGGGAATTCACCTGCACCTGTTTTGCAATGTTAGGAAATCATGAATTAGAATTAGAATAATGATAACAATGTATTATGTATTAATATAGTAGTTACTTAGTAAATAAGTAAATAAAATAATTACATAAGGATAAATGACGAGACCGACTGTAGTGCATTTATATCACTCAACGGACACGTCTGTCTTCATCAGTAATATTTTGAAATCTGATCGTCCTTTTATTAAGCTGCCAGTTTGTGTGCTGTGGTGAAGTCAGTTAAGATGTCCACTTGACCTGAACATAATAAACCTTATAATCTTACAGCTGTACATAATAAGACTGTATAATCCAGGAGTTCTAATAGAATCTATAGGGCTGTAAACGGAGGCTGTGTGGTCCAGTGGTTAAAGACAAGGGCTTGTAACCAGGAGGTCCCGGTTCAAATCCCACCTCAGCCACTGACTCATTGTGTGACCCTGAGCAAGTCACTTCACCTCCTTGTGCTCCGTCTTTCGGGTGAGGCGTAGTTGTAAGTGACTCTGCAGCTGATGCATAGTTCACACACCCTAGTCTCTGTAAGTCGCCTTGGATAAAGGCATCTGCTAAAATAAACAAATAATAATAATAAAGCGGCTCTTACTGATTTTTATGCTGTTATGCATAGTGACAATGTACTTAATGTGTAAATCTTTTTGCACAATATAACCCTAGCCCTAACCCTATCCCCCCAACCCTAACCCACCTAACCCTAACCTTAACCCTTACTCATATCATCGACACTGTTGCCCTGCTTACAACCAGAACCGTCAGGAAAGATCGAAACTGTCCATGGTACACCCTCAAACTTCGACTGCTTAAATCTGCGTGTCGCAAGCATGAGCTCAAGTGGAGGTCGTCTGGACTAACGGTTCACAGAGAGATCTGGACCGACCATCTCGCGAGCTACAGGTGTGCGCTCGCTGCGGCCAGGGTGAAATACTTCTCTGAAATCACGGTAAACCCAATGTTCTCTTTAAGACCATTGACCAAATCCTACATCCAGCCACCAACAAATCCATTTCCCATCCATCCTCCTCTCTTACCTGTCATGATTTATCCTCTTTCTTTTGGAACAAAATCGACAACATCTATTCTACGCTCTCCCACCACAAACCCAGTCTACTACTTGACCACCTTGACGCTCCTCCGGTTGCCCCTCCTGCCCTCTCCTCCTTCTCTCCTCTCTCCATTGCTGATGTTTCCGGCTTACTCTTGAAATCAACTACTGCCACATGCCCCCTGGAACCCTGTCCGACTAACCTTGTCTGTCTTTGTGCTTCTGATCTTGCTCCCTCCATTATGTACACTCTCAACCTGTCCCTGGATTCAGGCTCAGTTCCTGCTGCCCTCAAGCTTGCCCAAGTAACCCTCCCTTGACCCCGCTGACTTATCTAATTTCCGTCCCATCTCCAATCTCCCTTTGCTCTCAAAAACTCTCGAAAGGGCTGTAGCCAGTCAGCTGACGAAACATCTCATGGACAACAATCTGCTTGAATCTCTAAGTCTGGTTTCTGGCCGTATCATAAGTAAGTACTGAAACTGCTCTGCTTCGGATTGTGAATGATCTCCTGCTCAATGCTGATGCTGGTGCTCCCTCTGTGCTTGTCCTCCTTGGGATAACAGCTGCTTTTGACACCATAGATCATGGCATTATTCTTGACCACCTTCAGAAGTATGCTGGGATCTCTGGAACCTGTCTCTCCTGGATG